>JAEQML010076163.1:0-13490 GCA_016904865.1 Pissodes strobi
TGTGTGCTTAAGATCACATGACCGAGGTGAAATCTTTAACGCGAGATTAATATTATGAAATACACGTATTTTTTGTGTTCTATATTTACAAAGTAATAATATTTGTAATATATACAATTATAATTGTGTATCAATTGCCCAGGTAAATTTTGGCCTGAATGATCTTCTTTATTTGTATTACACTTAAGGAATAAAACAATAGGTTTATGGCAATTGAAATATGAAATAAATCGAGTTCTGCCGAGCGAGTAAAGCAGCGACGCATTAAATAGTATATTATTTTATATGGAGGAAAAGTAATACTTTTCATGGCGCGCTCGGGTTTAACAGCCGAACGGAGTGAGGCTGGTAATAGAGAGCAAGCCATGAAAAGTAACTTTTCCTCCAAATAAAATATGCTGTTTTTTCTTCAAATGTCGACAAATTAATGCAAAAACGTCTCTTTTTAATACTAATAATAAAAATTATTAAAGATAAGTGGGTTCGCAAGGCGGCTTAGACCGGTGCGGTGTCGGTGAATAGGCTGAGTTTGTTGCTGTAGTAATGTCACATAAAGCTGTCAGTGGACACTGCCAACAATAATTATTTTTTAAAATTGCGTCTTCGATTGCGTTTTAATTCCGTATTGATAAGCAGTTATTGAGTAAGTTCGATTAAATAATATCCAATTTGTTCCTAAATTAGTGATTTTTAGAAATGCAGTCACAAATTGAGTGATAAGTACAAATTTTAGTTTAATAACTCTTGAGTTGTTGACGCTTATTTTGATGTTTGTTTGTATTGTATCTATGTTGAAATGACAACACTTTTACCTCCGCCGGCGGAAAAGTGAAAAGTAAAGCTCCGGCGGAGGAAAAACGAAACTTCACTGCCGCCCACACAGTCGAGTAATGATGGATTTACTGACGTTTGAAGAAAAAAGTGTTATGAATATAATCGGATGATATTAGTATAAATTTCGCACAGAACAAGTAATTCACAACTTGGCTCAGTGTGAAGTATCATGTTCTGGAAAAACTTCCTGTGGTAACAACCATAGATGTCCCATCCTTACTCTACGTAGTTAAATCCCTATCCAGTGTCAGCTCTCTCTTCTGGATGGTATTTGTTTGAAATCCGTGAGTCAATTATTAATCAAATTCAACATAACGTAAATTCTATTAAAGCTACATTAAAATTAACATATTTGTCACATCATACCGTTTCCAACAAAGAGATATGCGCATCACTATCTGTTGGTAAATTGTATTATACCGATTCGTCAATAGATACCTAAATAATTATTTTGTATGTAAGTGAGTTTTTCTCCATCAGCTTCTTCAGCTCGCAACCAGAAAAAGAGAAAAGAGAAATCCATAGGTTGTGGCAATATTAAACTGTCCAAAAGTTATCAAACAGGACTAACTTTAACAAGCATATGGTAGGTTCAAACTTTATTTTTCGCGTTGAAGTTATTTTGACCAATTGTTTTTTTTTTGAAATGTACAAGAATAATAAAAGGAAAAATTATAACTAAAATTATAAGATAATAAAACAATTAAATCAGTACTGTTTTCCTTACCTTACATCATTCCCACCATGCGCGAAACTTCCAAACATCGCAGTTAAAACTTGCAGAAAACTAAATAACTGTGATACGCTCTTATTTTCAGTGCCTAAATCAGAGTTTTCCTGAAATTGCACAGCATATGCTCCCTGCTCATTTTCAGTCGCGTAACTCTTTTCTCTTATTAATGGTACGCCGCTTGAGTTAGGAGACAACGTGGGATTAATTAGCGTGGAGGTACTTTCTTTGAGTTGCAAATCTTTTGGCCTGAAAAATAAATCATAATAGACAATTAAGAATATCAGTATCAGTAAATGCTACTTCCTGAAACGCTTTATTGTATTACTATTTTAGTAATATTACTAATAAGGGTTTTGAGGGACAAAGTTATTTGACATATTTGTTGAAAAGAAGCATAGTAGATTATAGTTCTAATATTAACAGTGTAAATGTATTCTAAGGGTAATGGTGCGATTCTACGAGGAAACAATTCGTTTCTTGAAAGATAAATATTTCAATTATTTTTCAGGTTGAATACGGGGGTGTCAAAAGGGTCAGTACGATACTTGTTTGCTTGGTAACGGTTTGTCGACTCTCGCAGCACATAGGTCGAATTTCAATAAAAGCTGACCAGAAACGATATTTTCGTTTGCGGTACTTTTTAGTCAAATTTATGACGAAATTAGACCTACTTCCTTACTTCCTAAATTATTTGCTTTCCAACTGCATGATTATATTAACGGTATACTACTACTACTAATTTCCAATTAATGTTTCTATGACAAAGAATAACACTCCGTCTAAAGTTTGAACTTGGAACTTGATACTTGATCTTGAAAGGCAATTATTACGCTTATTATTAAAACATGCTTTAAAAATATTCAGTAAATATTCAACAAATTTTAGCGCTCAAGCCGAGTAAATGACAACTTGTTGCTGTTCGTAGTACCTTAACGGCAAACGCTTACCGGTAACAAGTTCAACCTCTCCGTTCATCCAGAGCCATATCGTACCTTTATGGGAAAGGCTCTGAGATGTTCGATTCATTAGCAGATTATACGTTTACGGGAAATTCCTGAATAAGCGTCTCCTTAGAACACGTCAGTTAAAAATAATAAATTTCAACTATCTTCTATATACTGTCTTTCATTCGATATACGCCGACACCTTGAAAGCATACACCACTAAAGGTGCCAATGAAGCAAGCTCTAGAGTAAATGGTAAGACAATCAACAACTCGGCCGGGGCTCCAGCAGTAGTGCCAAGGCCATTGACTTTCGGGGATCCCTTACAGGTGCACAGAAGTCAGGTGATGTCTCGAGGGGAAATAAGATCTAATTTAGGAGGACGAGGAGTCGTCCACTCATGTCCTTGCCGACTATCCAGCGTTGTTGAGGGTAGGAGAGGTGCAGTTAGGAGGCTGTTTGCTGAGCCTGGAGAACATGGCAAAGATTCAGCCAAGTAGGCTGTGTGCCTTCGCTGTGGAGGCCGGGCTGTCTGACTGAATTGGTGCACGAGTGGAAGCACAGCGATCCTAGCTTGGTGGCCTACGTGCAAGAAATTTCCTGCCCGCATTTTAATTTAATTCATTTAAGGCTAAACTTGATGTTTTGCTAGGCAAGGTGGAATTAACGCGATTTAAAATATTTTTACCGCATCGGTCGTGGATAGCCAAATAATAACTTTCTATACATAAAGATGCCGTTTGATATCTCTCAAATATCCAACCTAGGTATTTTCTTATTGTTATAATTACGTTAGGCATAGACGCACAATAGTACACGGGTTTATAAAAAGAACATCTGAGTTATCAAGTAAGGAGCGGACACATTATACTAACCGAGACAACGACCCTTACCTTCTTATTTCTGCGCAAAATTCTGGGAAGAAGGGTTTAGGATGGGATTAGTAATATAACGTTTTACTTAGTTTCCACTGTATATTTTATTAAACACTTAACATGTTTCGCTAGCACTATAGCTTCGTCAGAACTGGACCGACAGTTAAAAAATTTCATAGAGTTCATTAACAATATACACAGCAGTATAAAATTCACAACAGAAAAATAAGTTGATAATTCTATTAATTTTCTTGATTTGACTATTAAAAAATCGAATAACATTCACGAATTTTCCATTTATCACAAACCAATCCATACGGACGTGATTATACATAACTCTTCAAAACACCCCTTAAATCATAAGTTAGCATCTTTTTATAGTATGTTACATAGACTAATAAATCTCCCACTAAACAATGAAAAATTTAAAAAAGAATTAAACTTTATTAAATAAATCGCATTAAATAATGAAAACACCACTCGTTCAAGAGATACAAACATATAGAAAAACCCTAAGTTTAGTTTATCCAGTCTTGAAAGAATATCAAAACAGTTTTAAAGTTATCACTAATGTATGTTACATAACAAACAAAATTAGCAGTTTTTTAAAATCAGTAAATATTAATATTGCTTTCAAAACTAATAACACGATAGGAAAACATATTAAAAACCATAAAACAAAATTAAACAAAGGGAAAAAATCAGGCGTTTACAAATTAAAATGTAATGACTGCCCTAAGGTCTATATTGGACAAACTGGCAGAAATTTCGACAAGCGGATCAAAGAACATCAAATATGTTTTATCAACAATAAATCTAATTCCAATTACTCGAACCATTTGACATCAGAAAATAATTGTGTCAATAATAATTATTAAATTTTACGTTGCGAAAATGAAGGTTTTAAACTAAATTTTCTTTTGCTTGAATCTATGGAAATAAACAAACTTAAAAACTCCGACATCTTATTGAATGATCAATTAGATTTAAAAAGGTCACCATTGTTAAATATATTTAATACATAGGCAATATAATCTTTCGAAATTACCTACTGTTGTAAAAACGAAACAATTTTACCTAACCATGTGTACTTAATAACCAACCAACCAACCCTTCTTCTTGTTCAAAACAGTCAGAACACCCTTATATTATTTACCATTTTCAATAATACTTCTGACGAAGCTACAGTGCTAACGAAACATGTAAAGTGTTTAATAAATTATACAGTGGAAACTAAGTAAAAAGTTATTTTACTAATAATTCTACATAATAGTATATTATGATATAAGTGTATAAGATGGCCTTTAAAGCACGCGCGACATATTTCAAAACACGACACGCAGTGCAGTGTTTTGTAAGTCGCAAGGGCTTTAAAGGCCTCTTATACACGTATATCATACAGTATTTTTTATTACGAATGCATCATATTCTCAAAAATGTTTTACTTTTTTGAGTTACGTAGTTATTATTTAGAATAAAGCAATGCTGTTTTTAAATGTGTTCCTTCATTTTGACATAGAGTAATTTAAACGGCAGGTAAATATCTAGGTAAAAAAGGTAGATCAAATGTTTCTATAGCAACCTTTAAAAAAGTAGGCGCATCATTTTAAGCACGCTGCAGCGTGCGATAATCGTTGATAATGATACATGCGTAATAAAAAATAGTATATTATTAAACGAGCAATTTATGATAGCTATTATTCACGCAGGAGTCGCCCAAGTGAATAATGGCCATAAATTGCGAATTAAATACTATACTTTGTCCACGACCATTATAATAATAATTATGGCGAGTGTATTTTTCATGATAATTTTACTTTGAACTATTGTGTTCATGTTATAGGGAAAAATGTCACTACTTGAAATTTGGCAATTTTAAACGTCAAAATTAATAAAAATATAAGATAAGAAAAACGTCAATATGTCATCATTGCCATGCATCGGGAATTGTAGTCACCTAGAATTTTTCTACTTTCAAGTATATTTGGGAAGTTTATTATTAAATACTTGTGTTTTACGATATAAAGCATTTTTCATTTAATGATGCGGTTACATCATTAATGACACCAAGCGCAATGTATGTAACCTGCTGGTGGCAGTAGTAAATATTATGTAACAGCATTGTTCGATGAAAAATGCTTTATATAATGAACCTATATAGTACTTTTTCTTCCACCTTTAGTAAAATAAATTTGCAGAAAAATTATACATCGTATTATCAGCAGCTGACGTTTTCTGGTTTTCTATAACTGAAGTTAGTAATTTGTATTTTAATAAACATATTCGTGCACGTATTTCAATTTCATTTATACTGTTTTAAGTATCAAATTACAGAACCTGATATTATTATTATCTCATGTTCTTCATTATTCCAAGCCTTTTAATAATAACCTATATAGTATAGTAAAAGATTTAAAACAGTAAATTATTGTTATTTATTATATTTACAAGTAATTATTTTCAATTACAGTGTCTAAATGTTCTTGGAATTCTTTAGCCACTTCGTCTTTTTCTAATGGAGAATAAGGGAGGACACAATCATCAAAGTTTATAAAGTTTCTATGTTTGATGAAATAAATATAGTACTTTGAAACAATTTTGTTTTGTTGTGGTCCACGAAGAAGTCTGTATTTGGTAGAGACCAATAGCAGATGATGTTTAATTATATTAAACAAATTTGACGAATAGACGCCTGACCCACATTCTTCCAATAAATATGTTAGAAACTTTAATTTTCAATGGTACCTTTTAATTTCACTCGATTCTTTACAAAACTTACATGGAGGATACTTTTCAAATCGTTCCATGGTTAAATTTGACGTTTTAACACCAAAACTATTGCCAGTAATCAGAGCCATGGCGCGGCGCGGCGTTTGACATGTATTTCGTGGCCTCCCACGAATAAGTAGAATACACTGAAAAATTATATTACCGAATTTTTCTCGTTCTTAAATTAATATTCGGAAATTTTCCTTGTACAAGAATTTTTTTTAAAGAATTAATTCCTCGTTTTTTTTATTCGGAATAATTTTCAAAAATTCGCGTAGTCAGAGAATTTTCGTTAATATTTCAAACATTAAGGAGATAAGTAAAAATAAACTTCCTACTTCCTCTACCAACTTTAGTGGAGTAGGATTGGTGAAGAACGATAGATTGAACTACCAGAAGCTGAGTTTTTGTTGTTTTGTGTAACTAAAGTCTGTAATTATTTTTGTTTTATTTAACGTAATATCTATGTATTTGAATTTCATGATATTGCTTCAAATTCCTTATAAGAAAATATACTTCTACCAACTTTATTGGAGTAAAGTTATTCTAGGGCGATAGACTGAACTACTACCAGCTGATTTTTTATCATTTTGTATAACTAAAGTGGATAATTTCGTTTTATTTAACGTCTTATTTTTTTACTACATCAAAGTTGAATAAAGCATGTCAGTGTAGAATAGAACGTTTTTATTGAACATAATATGTAGGTATTGTTTTTTAACAAAAGAATTCTAAATAAGAATGCCAAACTTACAAGGTAACAGAATATAGATAAAGTTAGATATCCATCATTATTTATTGATATTAATAGTTACGTTAAAGCAATTTTCGAATTTTATTGAAGGCAAGGATTTAATATCAAAATTAGTGGATGAATTTTGAATATTTTCAAAAATCTGGTTGGAATAAGTAGATTCCGAGGCACTTTTTACTGAATTAGTTAGTTTCTCGGCAGTGTTCATTTTATTATTCATTGATTCATCAATGTAGCTTTCAGCAACGGTTGTACTTTTCCATCCGCCATGTCTTTTTAATGCAGTAATATCCCCACCTGCATCTACAAGAAGCGTAGCAGATGAACGTCGGAAACTGTGGCCTGAATACTTTTCTGGATTTGGTGATTTCAAAAAGGTTGCAATTTCTCTTCCCATAGCAGTAAACTTATTGATTCCTATTCTCTGAGAAGTACATTTCCCACTATGATATCTTAGGAAAAAGATATTTGATTGAGAATCCACAGGACGTGTTTGAAGATATTTTTTACAAATGGTATAAAACTTATCTGTAACGTAACCATGAATTTCCGAGGAACTTTTGTTTTCGTTTTGGGTATCATAACTAGAAATGCTGATCCAAGATCCTTCACGTCTTCGATTTTCATGGAATACATTTCATTTGCCCGGCAAGCACCCATGATTCCCATAATTAATGCAACCTGAATTAAAAAAAAATATTTTAAATAAAATGTAACTAGGTACTATGGAATTCATAATTTCTAACCTTCGTTGAAAGATATTTTATATCGCAAGCCTCATTTATAAATTTGTTCACCTCTTCTGGTGTGAAGGTTGCAGCTTTTTTTGCTTGGAATCCTTCCGATTTTCTCTTTAATAGAGCTCGTAGTTTTGGATAAGTTTCAATATTTATTGAGTTATGGATGCTTAAGGTACTTCTCAACATGGAATAGATTGTCCATAAGGTTGAAGCTTTGTATTTGGCACATAGCTCATTAAAATATACTAATAACACGGATTCGGAAAACGAATGTATGCCTTTAGCAATCCTCCAGTCCAGGAAACTTTTATAGGCAGACATGTAATGATCCTTAGACTTTTGTGGCAGCAATCCCAGACTTGTTAATTTGGCCGCCTCTACTATCTCTGGTGGTGTACAGGGCTCATTATCAATCTCAGAACTCATTTTTTTTATATAGAAGTCCTTAATATGCCACTTAATATTAATATTCACTTAAATGGAGCTATTTTACTTACTTATAATATTTGACATTTCTAAACGTCAAAATTAATTAACATAAAAGATAAGAAAAACATTCTACCCATCGGAATGTTGTGAGTGTTACGTTGGCATAGCAACATATGTAAAATATATACAAAGAGTGATTTATCATAATTCACTGTTATCAGCTGTTATAATTCACTCTACTACAAATATGAGCATCATATTCCTTCAGCTAGGAAGCAGAATATTGATTTATTATTAAGTAGTCGTGGACAAAAACCATTTTTAGCATCATTTCAAAATTGCTGTAGTCAGTTAACGAATTGACGGATGGTTTCAAGCTCTTAAGATGCGTTCCATTTAGGTTTCATCGCAGGAAGCCATGCAAGCGTTAACGTCGCGAGAATAAGGACAGGGTACAGTGCCGTCTCAGTCTCGTGACGTAGACATAGGGAGGTAAACACCTGCACGCAATAACTTTGTGTTTGTGTTTTATTTAATAATTTGTGTGATAACTGTGATATTATTGTGTTGTAGTGAGTTCTATCGGTGTTACGGATATACTTACAATGCCGTACTTATGCACCGTGGTCGGTTGTCGTTGAAATTACAAAAATGGGCCGAAATTACACGCATTTCGTTTTCCAACGGACGAAGTCATGTCCAATAAATGGGTAAAGGCTATTCATAGGGAAAATTTTGCTCCATCCAAATTCAGCAGGGTTTGTGAGTTACATTTTGCCAAAGAATATATAATAAATTGTTTTACATCAACGGATTCAAAAACCGGCGAAATAACTGTAAGTTAAGAAATTCTTAGACTAAAACGAGATGCTGTGCCTACGATATTCCCTATCTGTCCTTATTATTAATCTAAAACTGTAAAATTGCGGCCAAGGCGTGATGGAAAATTGCAGGAATTGGAAAATAAAAAATTTGCAAAAGCGAATAAAAATAGCCAGACTGAGTTTCTTGTTGTTATTAACTCGTTTCGGCTACCCGAATACTGATTTCAGTAATTTGCAAAAAGTTACATTGTTTAAATTAGAATATTCTCCTGGACCTATTATAATATATTCTGTAATAATAAATTCTGATTTAAATTTAGACACATTTTTGTATGGCTGCAAAATACAAGTACTCCAAAATGATATTAAACCTGATTTAAAAACACCTTTTATCTCTAATAATATAAATAAACTGAAAGATTTATTATTTAATATAGACAAAAAGTCGCAAAAAATTGTGACTGAAAAACGCGATCAAAGTAAAAGTATTTTAAACCACATTTCGAACTTATTAGATTCTTTAGTGTCAAAAATGTCAGATGAGAGGGAAGTCGGTACTCAAAATAATTCCGCTTTAGCTTTTATAGCTGAGCAAATAAAATTACATAAATTAAGCAAAGCAAGATATCGTTATACAAATAATACTATGATTTTAGCCTCCAACAATAAGTCAGCATTCTTACAAATACTTGAGACATTTTGGTGTAGGTACTTATATTATCTCATCCAGATACAGTAAAATCTGTTTGCGGTTCTTTGGTTTTTATAATGATGAATTTATTGTTGAAGATAATTTCATCCTTATTAAAAGTTTAAGCCGGAGAAAATTGCTGTATCCCCAAGATGTTATCGTACGAATAGTTTTGTACGCATATTTAATACTTAACAAAATCTCGGATGATTAACAGTTCCTAATAAGCGTGCCTTTCTAACCCAATATATTTTGAAATTTATTTTAGAAAACGTCTATCTGTGGATAATAATACGATTGTTCATATGGCAACCCATTGTAATAACCTGCACAGTAAACACTCTTTTTAAAAATTACTGTGATAAATCTAACGATCGATTGGTTAAGTCATCTAAAAGCCATAAATTAAAGACTCTTACTAAATAGGCCGATTCGTTGAATAGTCCTCGAAATAGTCTCATTCACAACTTCACATAGAGTTCCCGGAGGAGAGTTCTTAGCTACTAATTTCGAGTATTTGCAAAAAACTGAACTGCTGGTCATTTGCTTTCGAGCAAGGAAAATTTCGCTTAAACTAAATACTTAAAACTAAATATATTTTTAACCAGGCATGATATCGATCTCTGGTTTTTAATGGTTAATAGATTTATCCCTTAAGAAAAAATTTCGAATGTTGGATTTTTTCCTAAATTTCCATTTAAATATTACGGAATCCTTTTAGTCCAAGAGGCGATCGTCGTAATAGTGTGGTGTCTGAACTGTTAGGATTTTGCATGATAAAAAATATTGTTTAGTTGGGCTGAAAAAGAAACCGTTGGTCGGCCGAGGCTGGCCTTGACCAGTAATTAATTATACAGGGTCTTTCAAAAAGTTCGCATCATATGAAAAACTTTTTTATTACTGATTTCACAGAAAATTCTATTCTTTAGAAAAGTTGATGCTTAAAAAAACTAATTTTGACGATGCTACTTTAAGGATAAGTTATACAGGGTACTTAAAAAATACAAAAATTAAGGTTAAAAAAAAACAAATATTTTGGAATATGGGAAAACTTTCTACAGAAAAAATAAAGCTTTTATTAAGATAAAAATAAAAGTCAAATACTATTTTTTCCAAAAGTGCATCGTTGCTGAAGAAAATAACAACAAAATTAAGAAAAAGAGGGTTTTTTTCAATAATTGTGATAAATTTTCCCAGCAACAGTACACTTTTTCAGTATACTAGAGGACTCCAAAAAGTTTTTAAGGAAGTAGGTTTAAAATTAGTATACCAAACTCAGTTTAACATTAAGAAATTATTAGGTGGTCCAAAGGACAAAATTGAAATATTAGAAAGAAGTGGAATATATGAAATTGGATGTATGGATTGTAACCAAAAATATGTTGGGCAAACTAGAAGATCTATACAGACGAGATTCAAAGAAGATATAGCTCATTTAAAGTATGGTAGAACAGAAAAATCAAGTGTTGCCGAGCATGCTTTTGATAATAATCATAGAAAAACAATTAAAAATTTAAAATTAATTCATAATATAACTGATAGGAGATTATTAGACGCATATGAAAGTATGGAAATTATTAAATGTAAGAATAGTTTAAATAGAGATAGAGGGCCTATTCCGTATAGTCCATTGTATTGGTTGATCAAGCGTGACTAGCGGGATCCCAGGATTGGTTCTGTTTAGTTCCGCTTGATTAAGCAAACAGTAGTATACAAAGGGAGTTAGGTAGATTTTAATTTTAGTTTTGATCATCTCCTGATGATGCTAACATGGTTAGCGAAACGCGCGTCGAGTGCAAATATTCTGTTTCGGTATTGTGGATAAAACTCTGTTTTAGTGCATGTTGCCGAAGGTTCCAAACCCCAACGTAGTTGAGATGGTTTCACGGTCAGCGGAACTTAACCTTTATCCTAAGTTTTCTACTAAGATTGGGCTAGTGAGTGCAGATATTTGGTTTCTAAAGTCTAGTAAAAAATTTAATGTTTTCCCAAATTTTATTAAAATTGTTTTACCTAAATCTTCTCCTGTTACAGAAAAAGTACATTCTTTTGCCAGACAGAAGTGGTTGGATTTAGAAATCAAAAATGTGTACAGTAAACGAAGTATGTTTGAATTAGAAGCATACAGACTTTATAAAGAGCTAACATTTAGATTAACAAATATTGAACATGAAGAATGGTACGAGTTCCAGAGAAAATTGTTTTTAGTAATTGATACAAAATACATCAAGAAAATGTCATCCGTCAATAAAAAACTTAAGAAACTCAGGAAAATGAAACCTAAGTCTGATAGTTCTCAGGAAGTCGTAAACATTGTAGAAAACCTATCTTCTCAATCTTTTGATAAAGCTGAATTGGATCTTTTAAACAAGGGTCTCAATTTTGCATTGCCTCCACCAAAGGATAACTTACTTGATATTGTAGGTAATATAGAAAGCTCTATTCAACATCTTCCTGACTCTACTAAAGGATTTGTTAAAGAAGCACGCAGAAATCAGATCTCAAAAAATGTAATTAATAATAACGTTAACTCTCGACCTGGAAAAGGAAAAAGTTTAATCAAGAGATTGAAGGAGAAAGATGTTTTCTATCTAAAAGCTGACAAAGGTAATAAGGTTGTTATATTAGACAAAAGCGAATATTTTCAACGGGTTGATAATTTAATAGAATCCGGGCCCTATAACAGAATCTCAAGGAATCCATTATCTAAGATGGTAACACAAGTTAAAAACACTTTAAAGAAATGTAGCAACCTTATTTCTGATCAAATTAGATACAAATTATCTGTAAGTAATCCTACTATGCCGAAACTATATTGTCTTCCCAAGATTCATAAACCTGGGAGGGCAATGCGTCCCATAGTCTCGGCAATAGGATCACCAACTTATAATATATCCAAGTGGCTAGCAAACCAGTTTGAAAATTTACCTATAAAACAACAGAATGCAGGAGTACTAAATTTCTTAGATTTCATAAACAAAATTAAAGACACGATTCTTAATGAAGGTGAAATTTTAATCTCGTTTGATGTTAGCTCATTGTTCCCTAGTGTACCAATCCCACAGACCTTGCAATACCTTGGTGAATTACTTGAGATGAATAGTTTTGATAACGAAATCAAACAAGAATATTTAACTTTAACCAAAGTTTGCATGGATCAAAATTATTTTCAATACAAAAATAGCTATTACCAACAACTTGAAGGTAGGGCAATGGGCAACTGTTTGTCGCCGTTCTTAGCTAACCTTTTTATGAGTAAATTTGAAAATGAAATCAGTGAGGAGTTCGAATATTTTCCAAGGGTATGGTACAGGTATGTGGATGACATTTTCGCGCTTTTCGACACAAAAACCGCTAATGTTGAAGATTTTGTAACAAAACTAAACAACCGTTTTCCCACCATTAAATTTACTTATGAAGCCGAGAACAATGGCCAGCTACCATTTTTGGATACTTTAGTGATTAGGAACGATAATAACATACTAGAATTTGATATTTATAGGAAAAATACTGCCACTAACCGATATATTCTTAATGACTCCTTCCACTGCGACCAACATAAAAGTGCCAGCTTTCATTTTTTAGTACACCGTTTGGTTAACTTTCCTCTTAGCAGAGAAAGATTTAATAATGAAAAGGAAACGATTAGGAATATAGCGAAAGTTAATGGTTTTAATACTAACTTAATAAATAAACTAATTAATAGGCATTTGTTTAGAAAGACCATTCGTGATTCCACTTCTTTCGTTAATCAGGATGAAAATACAAAATACGTTTCGATACCGTATAATCCTCAGTATACTAGAGGACTCCAAAAAGTTTTTAAGGAAGTAGGTTTAAAATTAGTATACCAAACTCAGTTTAACATTAAGACATTATTAGGTGGTCCAAAGGACA
>JAEQML010076164.1:0-13490 GCA_016904865.1 Pissodes strobi
TTGGAAATTGTCATTTGCATATTTTGTTTACTTACTGTACTTAAAAACCTTATAGTAGAGGGAATACATAATCTATTAAACCCCGGTTTGAATGTCGTGTCAGTTATTTGCGACCAAGGAAAAACAATCATCTGCGCTTAAAATGTTGGGAGTAAACATAGAAAATCCTTTTTTTCCTCATTTAATAAAAAATTTCCGATATAATGTTATAAATAATAATTACTCATTTAATAAGAAAATCGTGAGTTTTTCTGAGGTTGTCGACACCTAATGAAAATTACCGAGGCGCATATAAACCCCGATAATTTTCAAAAAATTAGCTGTTGTTTAGTCACACAGGTATTTAGTTTGTCTATGGCTGGTGCTTATCAGACTGGAGAACTAATATCGAAAACAGCATTAGATACTGCAGATTTTTTAGAATTTGTCAATAACTTATTTGACACCCTAAACAGTAAACAATTATATTCAAAAAATCCATATGCTTCTGCTCTTGCCCTTGAACTACCTTTAGTTAGGGAGACGATGGAAAATGCTATTACAAAATTGCTTGTTTTTGAAAAAATTTTATGTTTTAATAAATATACCAGGTCTGATTGCTTTGATTGCATTATCCAATCTTTAAGGGCGGTTTTAGCATTGCATGATCTTAAAAAATCAGCTCAACCTATTTTATACACCAATCGATTAAACCAGGATTCGATTGAAAATAATAATAATCATAATAATAATAAAGATCTTTATTAGGGATAAAAATAATAGATGTACAAAGCAATAGATATGGGGGCAGTATCCAACAAAGTTGCTCTCATATAACCCCCTAGCTAACCAAGTTTTATATAAAAAATATGTAATCTTAAAAATTAGACTATAATACATGAAAGCCAGAAATACTTTCTTATTACACCAAATGCTTAAATTTAATAAATTAAGGAATTTAATGCAAATAAAAAGAAAAATATGTATATTTATCACTGAAAAGATTACGCCAAGTCTCCCTGCAGTTGGGCAATACACTTCTTCAATTTAGGCTTAAAGGCGGATTGATTAGCTGCTCCCTTGGCCTCAGAGGGAAGCTTATTAAAAATTTTAACTGCATTATAGGTAAAACAGCGCTGAAATTGAGCAGTGTTATGCCTGGGGATGCTAAATAGATCCCGATGACGAGTCTCGCGCGGGTGAACATCAGAGCTCCTAGTCAGCTTTTCATAAAGATACGCCGGTTGCTTGGTGGTAGTAATCTTATTAACAAGACATAAAAGCTGCATCCGAAAACGATCCTCCAACCTAAACCAGTTAGACTGGCGAAAGTACTATGAGGTATGGTCGAATTTACGAACATTATAAACAAATCTTATACAAGAATTTTGTATACGTTGAAGACTTAACGTGTCTTTGTAAAGTAGGGTTGGCCAATACACACTAATACAATACGAGAGATGTGACAAAACCAGGGAATCTGCCAACCTAAGCTTAATAGATGTATCAAGTATGCTCTTATGAATATAAATTACTCTAAGCTTAGAATAGGCTTTCTGAAGAATGTAACAAACGTGATTTTGAAAGCGCAAATCACTATCCATAGAAAGTCCGAGATTTTTACAAACATCCGCAGATTTTAAAATAACGTTATTGAGCTTAATATTTAGTAGATCGTTGTTTAAAAATTTTCTCCTTTTCCTTTCCGAAGAACACAACTTGAGTCTTACCCTCATCATTGTCTTTATAAGAAATAGTCGTTCAACGGGGCCTGTGGAGAGGTGCTGCCCCAGTGGCTGGCACCAAAAACAGTATTACTGAATGAAAACACATGCAGTGTTTACCCTACATACGAAAAGGAACGGGTAGAAAGGGGAATACAAAGTTATATTCGCGAAGCCGTAGATTTCTAAGCGATGAACTTCAGCCAAGGCTAAGTGGTAAGAACCGGTTTTATCAGTTTACTTTTTATATAGAATGAAATTTCCAATGCCTGCTTCCCCAATCTTGACTTTTCAATTGAATTTTTTTATTGTTTGGTAAAATGGTTTTTAGTACTTATTACACATTGATTTTTGTGATCAATTTCTTTACTAGTTTCTATTATTCATATAATTGAATTAATACAGTAATAGAAGAAAACAGATTTGCATATGCCATTAAAAAATGGGAAAATAATAAACAATAATAAAATCCTATCTGCTAAATGAAAAACGTTTTGAATTGATATAAGTAAGATTTTACAATATAAACTGGATATTTTTAACGCATTCAAAATTAGGAACACTAAAAACATATTATTAAACTATAAAAAAATTTATATTCATAAAAATTGATTATTCGCTTCCTATTAGTCAAAAAGTAAGGTATTACCATTTTTAAACTTACAATGTTTATAGAGAAATATAGACAAAAATTAAGTTTAGTTCAAATAGTAGGTAGGCAGTGATGTGAACTGGTAAATTACCGATAAATTACCGTGGTAATTTACTGTAATTTACCGTAAATTACCAGAAATTGATTACCGTAATTTACCGATAATTTACATAGAAAATTACTGGTTCTCGTGCTAAATAATTAACGTTATTTACCGTAATTTACCGTTATTTACTGTATTTTGTTGTAATGTACAGGGTGATCCCCTATAATGTCGCCCCCCCTTAACTTTTTTATTTTAGGTGTCCCGAAAAAATTAAAAGTATAGTTATGTAGGTACTGAAAAATACTTTTTTTCTGCGCCTAAAAAATATTGGAAAAATTATCAGTACCTATGCAGGGAAAAACAGGAACTGAAAGGAACTGTCAGGCGGTACCATGGGTACCAAATATGAAGAGTACAGGGGAAAAACCAGGTTTGTCCATTTAAGTCATAATTGAGAAAAATCCATTTTAAAGTTAGAAACTTATATCTCACGCTTAAAACCGTGATAATTTGCCGGTTTCATTTTTTTCTCAAATCTTGCATGTATTGGCAATAAGATCATAATGGCATGAGTGTTGCAAATGACTTAAGGAATTGACATAATAAATAAAATAAGTCAAATGTTTCAAATAAAAAGGGAATAACAAGGAATGTCCAACATAATATAATTACCATAACTGAATTTTATTATCAATTAAAGTAAAGTAAATAATATGATGTGCATTACTGCGGAAAAGTAAAGTATAAAAGTGCCGAAACGTGCAGAAAGCTACAAATTTCCAAACTCTCTCAGAGAAAATAGTAAATAAAATAAAAATAAAAATAAAAAACTTTTGCTGATATCACCTGCCTCTATTATTAAGTATCAAAAGTATAACTACTCAAAATGTTTTATTTTTAAGATACTATATTATTATAGAAATGGAATGTTTTCGAAAAAAGCTCGTCCCTCTGGGCCACAAAATTGCGCCAGAACTTTAAGGTCTGCATATTTTTGTTTCGGGATTGGTAAGATTCCTGCAAATTAAAAATAAGATACAGTATAAAAAAATAACAGTTCCTACCAGTTTACCTTCATAGGCATGCTCTGGATAAAAAAATTCATTCTCTCGAAGGATATCTATTGGTTCATTTCGTTTTCTGACTCTGGTAACAATGCTTGTCAGAACTGGACCATTATAAGTAGGACGGTGAAGAAGTAATCTGGGATGATCAGCTTCAGCTTCTATTTCTCTTAGCTCTTGAATTTTGAATGGAAATTTGTTTAAATATCGAAGTGTTGATAATAGCAATGTCCAATTTCTGATCATGTTTTGATCAACAATTTTGACAATGAAAGGCTCAGGTTTAACTCTAGATATTCTTAACACGTTGTACCAGTCTTCTGGTGTTTCCATCTTTGTTTTCAAATTTATCAGGCCAAAGTTTTTATCGCACTCTAGGTAAGAGTGGCCTCTTATGGGAAACGTTATCTTTACTGAGGTAAATCGTCGTCTGTAGTGTACTAGATAATGGATAAATTTAAAAACTGAATGATTCTTGTTTTGACCGCCTGCCGAATCACAAAAAATTGACAATTTTATAACATTTCTTGGAAGAACATTAAAAACAAAGTCATACAGAAAAGAAATTACTTCGTTGGATCCTTTTTTACCAACTGTTTCTGGGTAAGTATAGAAAACAGATCTACCAGTTGATAAAATGTGCACGTTAAAGCTGTACATGGAGAGTTGACGATTGTAATAAGCATCATTGGTGGTCACGCTTGGTAGGGACACGTTTTTCTGGTAGTCCAATGCGATTGCTTCAAAAGTCTCGTCAGTCATAGCAAGCAGCTTTGCAGCTTTTTTTCTTTTATAAAAAGCTGCAGCTTTAGTTTTATGAAGATTATTTAAAGTGGATAACTTTTTTTTCTTTGCGTCAACCAATGGATCAGTACTATGTTCAAGTGCTTTCATCTCTGCTAAAAACTTGTCACATGTGCTACATGTATCTGAGCGCGGATATCCGAAAGATATTTTGTATTTTTTAAAGTTAGTTCTATAAGTCTCGTAAGATATTTTAACATTTGGGTATTTCTCTTTAAATAGAATAAACATTTTCTTAATGTTTAATTCTTCCGGTAGATACATCTTTTTGGTTTTGTTTAAACTGTAGTGACTTTTTCTACCTTTGAATGATTTAATGTGTCTATCAATAGCATCTTGCGTGGATTTTAAAAGCTTACCCGGTCTGTTGGCATGGGTCCCACGTTTATCTTTTGGGGCCTTCCCCATAAGTTTAAGTGATTTTTGAATATACTCAATTTTTGAGGAAGTTATCCCGTGTATAGCGCGAAAGCCTTTGAAGCACACCGGAATCTCGTTAGCTACTCCCTCTCTCACAACACGCACTCTATATCCATAGGAACAGTCATGAAGATTAGCATACTCTTCATTGCCTCTAACCCTCCTTCTATGAACCTGTTGAACTGATATTAATGAAGTCAGATACGTGTTCTGTTCGTTTCTGTCGGCCATTTGGTTAAAATCTTTTAATATTAGGTTTCTCTCTTCTTTTGATATGGTTTCGAAACACTTAAGACGTTTGCAATTGCAGCTAGGCCCAGGTTCATGGGATTGTACCCTAATCTTTTTTGTAACATCTCGTAAACGCCCAAGACACTTCCTTTTTAACGCTACCTCTTCTACCGGCGACGACTACGTATTTTCCCGATCATCCATTATTATAATTTACGAAAAAAGGCACGATTTAAGACCGCAAACAAACAAATCCAACCGATAGAAATGCGTAAAATAGACTGATAAAATTAACACGTCTTAGCTTGCTTGCGTTGCAATTATGTGGACATACCTTGTTTTTCCCATGTATGCATGGACAAACCCGGTTGTTCCCCTGTATGGCAGAAACAAAATATCAGATAAACGCGTGACTGTTCTGGTTTTTGTCTCGTTTACGTGTACATCATATAGTACATGCATTTGCCTGCAAAATGGCACCGCTATCTCGTTTTTCATAAAAATGTGACAAACCTGGTTTTTCCCCTGTACTCTTCATATGGTACCTCGGTAGGTACCATCAGTTAGCACCATCAGATAGCTCTTGGAAAGTTAAGATAGGAATGTGAAATTAATTTTACTCCATTTTTAATGGCCTTCTTGCTACCAAGGTGAAAAGTAGCCAAAGTATCGATTTTCAACAGTGTATAGCAGCGAAACTACTGACTCTAAAGGTATAACATCATACATATATTATGCGTAGAATTTTACGAGGAATCGAAAAGTAAATTCATATATAGGGTGATCCATTGAAAAAAATTAACTTTTTGTTTTTCCCAGTATACTGATCATTTTTCCAATATTTTTTATACGCAGAAAAAAGTATTTTTCAGTACCTACATAGCCATACTTTTATTTTTTTTGGAACATTAAAAATTAAAAAGTTAAAAGGGGGCGACTTTATAGGGGATCACCCTGTACCATGTTTGTCAGCAATATGAACAATATACGTTAGGGGATTGACTGCCGGCTGCCGGTTATTAGCCGAACCGGGGATTTACTGTCGCCTGTCATTCATTGCCATTCATTTTGTTCTGTGTTGCTTTCGTTTTAAAATTAAATAATATTTAAGGAAAAAACAATGTTTTATTCACAAACAAAATCAAACAACTTTGTCCTACACCGATATTTACACACACCGTAATTTTATTCCCAAGTGGTAATTACATGATTATAACAAGTTATTTTTTATACATGTACATATACATACATGCTTTTTTGGAAAAATAGCAATTTTTATTTGTAAACTAGTTGGACGTTTCTAAAAGACAGTAATATACACAATTTACATTAATTCACGAATGGAAATCGCTATTAGTTTACTTGCAATTTACGTTAAATTACGGTAATTTATTGTTATTTACCAAAATATATATTACGGTTATTTACCACAGTAATTTACGACACAAATTTATTACCACGGTAATTAATTTTGGTAATTAACACTCGTAAATTACCAGCGTAAATAACCAAAAATATAAATTACGGTAATTTTACATCACTGTAGGTAGGTATAGTTATTTTATGTATTTTTTCTTTTTATAGAAAGAAGATAATTAAACACTTTCTGCAATTTTATGCTTTAATGCACAGGAACATGTATATATCAAGTTATTGATTAAAAAGTCCCGTTATTTGGAAATTAATAATAAAATTAATTATTTTTATTTTATTAAATTTCATTATTTTTGCAAAAGAGGGGGAGATAAGAAATAAGGTGTTTAAAAACTGAAATCAAAACTCTTACCACTTTAGATACGTCTTTATTTAATATGAGTTCAGCATAATACTAATTTATGTATCGGTACATATAATACGCTCTAGGTCTACAGCCAATGTTCAAAACTTTCAATCGCTTATAGCCATTATTATCATTATTACTATTACATAATTGACAATCAAATTAAAATAATATAAATGTACTCTTCAAAATATATCCTGTAGGTTACTCGCTATAATCAAGTAAATAATTTTTGAAAAAATTCGGATTTAGGATAGTGAAACAGACAACATCCGAGTAAAACTATATTTGCTCGGAAATAGAACAATTCAATTAATAAAACACATCAACCTATATAACCTTTAAAACTAAAGAGCAATTATATAAGATAAAAATAAGCATCGAGAGTAGTGTGCTGTTTCGGGCAGCTCCTGGTTTGATCCACGCCTTATTTTCAACTGATCATTTTATGTTCACTTGTATTATTTCCATTTGAAATGATTCATTTATTTTTTCTTAGATGCCAAATTTTTTCATATCAAAGTTTTGTGTTATTGCCTATCAAATTTGTAAAGTTACATGTTCTTAAAATAACTTTCTTGTATATTATAAGTTAATATAGTGCGCATAGCTTTATTTTGTAGCAACTGGAGTCTTTGTATATCAGCCTTTTTACATGATATCAACAATGAAAAACAGTAATTGAAATGCAGATATATAATGGTATTATATATAAGAAGATCAATACAGTGACTAAGATTCTCAGCTATTCTCCTAAAAAATTCTATATTTTTTCCATTTTTTCTTTCTAATATAATCTACATGTAACGAAAAATTAAGCTGAGAATCCAAGACTACCCCTAAATATTTCATACTATATGCATTTTGAATTGGGCTATTATCTATCTTAATCCTATAATTATTTACAATTCTGCTTAGAGTCAAAAACAATGTACTTTGTCTCTTTTACATTTAACCTGGGCCTATTTACACACAACCAGTAATACAGGTTGTCAAGTTTTGAGTTCATAGTATCTACTACCTGATTAAAATCCTTCCCGCAAACACAGATCAACATATCGTCCGCAAACAGACTCAGAAATGTATCATTTAAAACTCGGTCTAGGTCATTGACATATAGCACAAACAAAAGGGGGCTCAGAACACTGCCCTGCGGCAGCTCTATTACATTATTAACCGGATTTGAGAACACATTATTCACTCTAGTCACATGGGAGCGATCTTTCAGATGATCTTCTCCTATCGATGGTTCCAAACGCACGCTGAAGGTCAATGAAAGCGCTCAGGACATTTCCATCACGAACATATGAACGCCATTTCGATCACACATACTGTAATGCTGACTCGCACGAATATTTTTCCCAAAAACCCGACTGACCTTTAAATAACAATTTGTTTACCTCTAGAAATCGTCGCAGTTGTGCATACCACAATTTCCAGAATTTTGAATTAATCCTTTACATAGCTCTTCCAGCATCCATATAGTCGAAAGAATAGTAAATTTGCGTGTCATCAGCGTATTGATGAGAGGAACAATATTTGAGTATTTTACAAAAGTCGGACGTATATACTGAGAACAAGATTGGGCCGATAATACTTCCTTGCGCGACCCCTTTAGCTAAAGGTAGGTACTCCGAATAACCACCCCCCAAAAACAATCCGCTGTTGCCTTGCGTTAAAGTAATTCTTGAAGAATTTCAATGCTAAGTCACCAAGCCCAAAATATTTAAGTTTAATGTTTAACAAATCATGATCTAAAGTATCAAAGGCTTTACTGTAATCCAACAAAATTAAGCATGTATTTTTCTTATCATCGCAGACACGAAAGATATCGTTAGTTACCTTAAGCAGCGCAGTTGAAGTACTGTGGTTGGTTCTAAAACCGGATTGAGTTGGAGGCAAGGTGTTATTTTGAGCAATAAAGTTACCAAACTGCTCGGCGATAACTTTTTCTAAAATTTTTGACATAGTTGGTAGAATACTAATAGGTCTGAAATGAGAAGGGTGGGTTGGATGTGAGGTTTAGGGACGGGAACCACATTGGCGTCCTTCCAGAGTGTAGGAAATTTGTCAGTTGACAGACATTTATTTATAAGGTAAGGTATATGGTTAGTAAGCACAGGAATTAAATACCAAGGCATTTTTAGATTAATGCCATCCGAGCCAAGTAACATTAGTATTAAGTTTATAAATTATTCTTTCTATATCCTCCGGGGTAACCTCCTTAAAGGAAAATAACTCGAAATTAGTGTTTAGAAACGTTTTGTTCACGTAATTCTCGTTTACAAAATTTTGATTATTCAATGGTAATTGTGAGACACTGTTAAGCAGATAAGTATTAAAGTCCTGAGCCTGTCTCCTGTCAGTAAAAAAATTATGACATGCCGTGCTTGAGCAGACATTTAAATATTTAAGTGCACGCCAAAAACTTTTTGGATCAGTTCGAAATGAATGTTGAAGGTAGGCCCTTTTCTCCGATTTAATTGACATATTAACAAGATTTCTAAGAGTTTTAAATTCATTCCATGCATTTTCAGTTTTATATTTCTTATACTTAGTTAATGCTTTATTTTTAAGTTTAATCATAAATTTTAGGTTTAGATAAGTGCTGGAAGCTTAGTTATCTTAGCCGTTTTGTATGGAGCATGGTAGTCAAATATTTCTATTATATTTCTATTAAGAAACTCCACCATTTCGTCAACATTATTTAAGTGAAATAAATGATCCCAGTGAATCGTCTTAAGGTCGATCAGAAAATTTTCGTAATTAAAGTTTGAGTAATCTCTATATGTCTTGAGTATAGGTTTAGGTATTTTTATTTTGCAATTAACCAAATAATGATCCGTTATATTTTCCATTTTTTAAACTCCGGTGTCAAAAAGAATATCTAGACTAGAAGAAATTATTAGATCCAAGAGCGTTGTCGAATCACAGGTCACTCGCGTGGGTTCGGATATATTTTGAAGTAGACCATATTTATTTAATAAGTTTTGAAATAATAAACAACCCTAACTATTATTGGGAGGAAAAAAGTCAATATTAAAATCCCCTCCAAGAACAATGTAATCATATTCTGGAAGTAAATCAACTAGAGTATTCTCCAACAAATCCAAGCACTGATTTAAACTTGAGTGTGGAGGCCGGTAAAGCGACCCCAAGCATAGTCTTTTTCCAGCAAATTTTAGAGAAATCCAAAGCTGTTCCAGCGCTTCATTTGTATTACAAATACTAAGAATTTTAAATTTAATCGGCTTTTTAACATAGAATGCAACTCCGCCACTTCTCGTCTCGCGGTCCAACCTAATCAAATCATACTCATTAATTGAGTAATAAGTACTGCAACTAATTAAAAATATTGTTTCATGCAATATAAAAGTTGAGAATACGATAGTACAGAAGAATGATAAATTATTATTTAATAATAAAATTCAAGCTAACTGTATGTACTAAAATGTTTACAATTCAGCAACAAAACAGTGGACGCTTATCATCTGCAAAATACAAATATCTAACACAAGATATTCAAAAAAAATTAGATGAGAATAATGTATTATATATGAGATGTATTCCCAATAGCTTTTATTTACATGTTCATCCATAAGGAGACCAAAAAACAAAATTTCACGGAATAATGTAAATTGCCAATCCTAGTCCCACCATATCAATAAAGACATGAGAATGAACATAAATTTGTGTTTTACTTTTAACACATTAAAGTTAAATATAATATTATTACAATATTACTATTACAATTCTTTGTCAGAATTAATTATAGTCTTTTTATTTTCCTGGTTATTCCAGACGAATATTTTACCACCCGCCCACCAAGCTTTGTTCTTCCCAAATTTGTTTTTTGAATCAAGCAGAAGTTTGTGTCTACTTTGAGTAAGATCCTCAAAAATGGCATAATCTGAGCCCTTCAGTACCTTCTTAGCATTAAAGACTTCATTTCTTTTCCAATTATGAATAAACTTAACCAACATTACTCGGGGTTTATCCGAGGGTTTATCATCTATACTCTTCCCAATTCTAAACACGCAGTCAATGTCAAGTCGATCACATGAAATATTTTATGAGGACTTGATAAAACCAGTCAGAACCTCTATAGGGTTCTCATCCTCACTCTCAAAAAGCCCATGGATAAGAAGGGCATTTCGTTTAGTGAATTGCTCAATTAGGTCAGTCCTAAGATCCAAACTTGCTATGGACTTGGCATTTGCAGATATTTCAGTCCTAAGGCCATTTAAGGGATCCGTCATATTAGACAATTTAGAATCTGTTATCAAAACGTTGCTTAAGCTTTGATTCTATCTGATTACAGAAATTGAGACATACCTTATTTATCAGTTTTTCAGTATCATCAGCCGCAGCGTTGGTCGTCGTACTTCTTGTTCGGGAATCAGCCATAACCGCTATTTTATCGTCACGGAACAGCCTACACTTGAATATAGTATAGCAATTTGAGATTAACTTTTGTTTTAGCTACTTATTCCCATTAGTACATCCACATAGGGTCCCAGGTTTCTGCAATAGCAAGCCAAGTACAAACTCCACCAGCACAGCGTTCTTAAAATTTTAGATTTAACAGGGCACCACAACTTTAGCAGTAAAACAGATAAGAACTGGAGCAGCAAACACGCTAAGCTACGCACACATCGAGCCAATCAATGGTGATGAACCTATGCACCCCCCCTCCTGGTATTGAGCAAATTATATCATCAACGTACTTTTTTAAACAGCTTTCATCAAAACATTCAATTTACAATGTACAGGAATAGAAAATAACTGTCCGGGAATATAACATTCCCTTCCTAGGCCGGGAATGTAACATTTCTGTCATTTTCAAACGCCTTGTTTGTCAGATCTGACGTCTATCAAAAGTAACATTTAGCTGTAGTTTCCGTAGCTACGTAATAAACTTCAAGCTCGCTCGATTCAAAACTTAATATTATGTTGAGTTTAGATTTAAAACACCGTTTTTATTTAGAGTATTATTTGCCTCTATTTATATAAGTACGTATTTTAATTAATTTCGATCGGATAAAAAATAGTATGTGCAACTCGTAGGAAAAGCACATTCCTGGACTCCTGTGTTGCTGGCCTCGGCTGCGCCTCGTCCAGCAACTATCACAGTCCTCCAGGAATGTTTTGCTTTTCCTCCTAGTTACATAATATACTATTCCGATTACTAACAAAAAATTCATATCCTAAAAATTTATTGAATAAACTTCTTTTCTCAACGCAATATAATGGTACCGATCAAAATAACATGAACGATCCAGCGAACGACTCAAATCTGAGACGGAGTTATGTATCATTTCTTTATATCAAAGAAATAACTTCGAAAATAGCCAATGTTTTTAAAAACGAAAATATTGTAATTGCCAACAAGAACTTAAAAATAATTAACAATCTATTTACACATTTAAAAGATAAAATGAATAAAAAATACATGGCTGGGACTCTGTATAGGGTTGGTTGTTGTAATTGTAATCAGAAATATGTCGGCCAAACATCTAGGCTTAGGACAGAGTGGTAGCACAGCGAAGCGATATAAGACTTAGACCGGATGCTTGTGCTCTTTCGCAACACATAGTGAACTCAGGCCATGTAGCTGACTTTGAAAACATAGAGGTCTTAGAGGTAGAAAAAAATTCCTTTAAACAAAATTTTCTAGAAATGGTCCATATCAATTTTCAACAGAATGCTATGAACAATAAATCTGATATAAATAACTTAAATATCATATATTCTAATCTACTAAATAGTTCATTACGGAAAACCAATAGGCCCAAAAAAATGAGAATAATATAAGTAAAAATAATAACAATACGGTTTTTTTCATTGTCGTGGATGCCTAGCAGTGTTGTGTTGATTGCGGATCGTTTCGTTTTACTCTGTACGAGAACGTCCCTTCTATGATGTCGTCGTGGTCTTTTAAAAAGTAATGTTTCTAACAATGGAAGATAAATGTGTTCACATGTTGCATCGTTATTTTTTTGTGTACTTTGTTTTATATAATGGAAAACAGTTTTAATGTTTACAACTCATATACAGTAAATGTTTAGTTAAGTTTTTTTCTTGCTTTTCAAAAAATAATTTCATTCCCATATTTTAATTAATTGAGTTATTATTATTTCTAGAAATACAAAATGGGGATATTATAGATCAGAATTCGAACGCATATTCGCGTATAGAATTTGCAAATAATAATACTATTATTGAAGGTATAGTAGTTTTATTTTTAATTTGATTATTTTCAACATAAAGTTGACTTTTAGAGGGCCGAAATAGCGAAATTGCGACAGAAGAAATTACTTATACAGTTATAAGCATCGATTTTGAAGACCCTGAAAATGATAAAGGACAAAATTTCATTGACACAGTCAACATAAATGAAAACTTGCCCAGGGATGAAGGAAATGAAATAGATCATAGTGAGGCTAGAGGTATAGTATTCTAATTGAGTAATTTTCCCCCGCCTTATACACTTTTAATGCTTTTAGATGACCCATTCTGCAGCTCTAAGTTGACTACCGATGCAAGAGATGATGAGAAAGAAAACTGGAGGGGCTCTGATGTTACTAATATTATGGAAGACAAATTTGACTATTCAGACGATAGTTTATTGGATCCGAAATATATGATTCTTCACATGACTCAAGCTGACAGCCCTGTTCAAACAGTGGGAAAGAGTAGAAAACGAAAAAGACAAGAGAGAAATTGGCAAAGCAATAAACAACACGTGAAAGTAGTTTCTGGACTGGAACATAAATCAAAAAAGAAGGTT
>MU196189.1:562-13487 GCA_016904865.1 Pissodes strobi
CGAACCTCTTTATTCCTTATATTCCTGGTTTATCAGACAAAATAAAACGAATAGGTAATAAATTTAACATTCGTACAATTTTTAAAACAGAAAACACCCTTAGATCTAAACTAACAAAAACAAAACCACTTAATGAAAATGAAACTACTAAAAATGTCATCTATAAAATACCATGTGAATGTAATAAATTTTATATAGGTGAGACCTGTAGACCATTATCAAAACGTATAAAAGAACACCAAACTTATATTAGAAATGCACAATTCCACAAATCACATATTTGTCAACATGCATTTGATAACAATCACAGAATACAATGGAACGCTTCTAGTATTTTGGCAAAGGAGCCTTCTTCTAAAAAACGTAAAATTAAAGAAAGTGCTTTAATTTTATTAAATAAAGATAAATGTGTTGCTTCAACTTCTGTAAGTTTCAATAGTACATGGTTACCTTTGCTAAAAACTGAAGTTGATAAGGGACTCTTAAAAATTAACTAATCCTTTCAACAAAAATCATTAAATTCTTCCAAAGCGAATAACACCAAATTATATATATATAAAACTTCATAAAAAAAAAAATTAATTTACCAAATAACACCTTATTATCAAACTAAATACCAGTTACCCAGTAATTAAATATGGCATTATAATTGTCATCTTGTCAAAGTCAGTTTAAAGCCTGACAATCTGCAAGAGCTTTTTACTGTTTTATTGTATTTGCTAACCATTTTCATTTTTAGTTTTTTGCTTTTCTTGAAAACGGTGTCCGAATAGACACCGAATCGAAGAAACTAGGTACAAATTTCATAAGGGTCACTAAACTTGCACTTGTGCAGTTTACATCCTTGAGCCGGGCCCGAAGTGGCTCTATAACAATCCAAACAAAATTTCAATCATTTGTGGAGCAAAAGGCAATCAATTCCAGGGTAACTACAATCAAAGCCTAGACGAAAAATAGAAGTACTAAAATTATGTAACTGGAAAAGAAACGATTGGAAATCATGAATACAGTGATATACTTAGAACAGAACGTTGCAACTCCAACCCCCAATACCTCTCATCGCCAAAATGAGAATGTAGATGGAGAACCTTATATCGAAAGCCTTGAAAGTGGGGACTATGTAGGTGCTACATTCTGTGATCTCTCCAAGGCCTTCGACTGTATCTCCCATGACATATTAGTTACTAAGCTAGAATATTATGGAGTTCTACCAGCGAGCTGTCAGTTGATTCGGAGTTATCTTTCCGGTAGGCGGCAGGTAACATCCATAAATGGGAGGTCGTAAGTGGAGCGGGTTGTGAGGCACAGGGGTCCACTCTGGGCCCTTTTCTATTTCTTGTATATGTCAATGATATGGCCTCGGCCCTGCCACATGCTATGGTTACCCTGTATGCGGATGACACCAACTTCCTTACGAGTTCTGTGGCCTACGAATCTCTTATGATGTATATGAACGGGTATACCGAGGGCATTGGTGACTGGTTTGCTTCCAGCCATCTCAATCTCAACCAAAATAAAACAAAGATAGTAGTTTTTCTCTGAAACCGCATGGGAGTATTGATTTCACAAATCATGTGAAATTTCTTGTGGTCACCTTGGACCCCAAATTAACTTTCGAAAATCATATAACTACTATATCACAAAAAATCACCTCTGGAATCTTCGTACTGCGAAACCTAACAAGAACAGTTGAGATGGAGGTCTGTCTGGTGGCTTACCATGCCTTGGTGCACTCACCCTGTGTATATGGGCTGCTTGTCTGAGGGTATTCTGCCTACGCTGCGAGAGTCTTTGCGTTGCAGAGAAGAGCAGTTCGGGTCTTGGCTTCGGTTGGTTCCGTGATATTATGTGCATACCTACAGGAGACACATAGAGATGTCAACTCAACTAGACCCAAAATACCAGGAATGAAGCTTGTAATGGAGATACTACAGATACATTACGGCAGCGCAGTTTTCGTTAAACCCGAACATAACATAGATAAGCTCAACGAACAGCGACAATATAAAAATTAACTGTGGAAATTGGACAAAGCACCATAACATCAGAGTGCCTGTTCCCGAGAACTATGAGCGGTTTGTTGAGATAGTTAAGAATATTTCCAGAAAAAGAAAATTCCCAGGGGATGCAGACAACAATACATCCCAGGCCTATGGAATGTATTATTGTCCGCGAAATTTAAGAGTCTTCTAGACCAATACACAAAAATGTACGAAAAGGACCCGTTCAGCAACGAAAGGATGGAAGCAAGAGACCTACTCATCAAAGAGCTAAGCCGCTCTCGGCAAAAGAAATGGATTAAGACTAGCGAAAAGCTGGACATGACTCGCAGTAGTAAGATAGCGTGGAACATGGGCAAGAAACTCAATGCTGACCCAATAGAACATAAACAAGCTAGTAATGTCACAGCCGACCAGATTGTCCATCAATTACTACTTAACGGAAAAACTGGTACCAAACATAGGGTAGATAAAATTAACAGAAATCTAGAAAGCGAGGCCCCGCTTGTCATCACACCGTTCAGGACTCCGAACATTAATAAGGCCATCAATAGCCTCAAAAATGGGAAGGCTACCGGAGTGGATGACATGTGCACAGAGCAGATTAAACAATTTGGGAATAAAACAAAACAGTGTATCCTAATGCTAGTGAAAACCTGCTACCTGACCAAACTAATTCCCAAATCTTGGAGGAAATCAAGGATAATTGCATTATTAAAACTTGGTAAAGACCCTAACGCCGCATGCCATTTCGCTCTTATGCCATTATATTCAATAAAATCCAGAAGTTTGTAGAACAGAAACTGATTCCACAACAGGGAGGTTTCCGACCGGAAAGATCGTGTACGGGACAGGTACTGGCTTTGACAGAACACATCGAGAAATGTTTCGAAGAGGCGAATCAAACCGGAGTTGTCTTTGTGGATCTAACGGCTGCATATGACACCGTAAACCAAAGAACCCTCCTTGCTAAGTTCTATAATACTACTAAGGATTACGAACTAACCAAAGTAATCGAATCCCTTCTACAGAATAGGGGGTACTAGGTCAGCTTGGAGGGCAGGAAAAACAAAACCAGGAAAAACAAAACCAGGAATCACAAAAGAATTGCGTTCCCCAGGGAGGCGTCCTCTCCCCAATGTTATTCAACATATATACAAACGATCAGCCCACCCCTAATTATATGGAACACTTACTCTATGTCGATGACTTGGTCATAGCGGCCCAGGGGAAACATTTTTCAGTAGGCGAGGAAAAACTACAGAACGCCCTAACACAGATGTCCACCTACTACAAAACCAACTCCTTGAAACCTAATCCATCTAAGACCCAGGTGTGTGCCTTTCATTTGAATACAAGAGCAGCGAGAAGGTAATTACATACAGGGTTAGTAAAGAGAACCAGAAGGCTTAAATATCTTCAAAATCGTTAAAGCTACACTTACAAAATAGGGTGAGGAATTGAACGGCACTGTTGCCAGATTTCCTTGTTTTGTGCTACACAAAGTCATTTTGTTATCTTAAATGGAATGCCCCACTTATTTTTATTGGAATAAATTGGGGGTATCAAATTTAGTAAGGCCCAAATTTTCAAAATTTTATCTTTTCTAATTCCACATTTTTAGTAAAAAGTACCGAAACGCTTAAATATCTTCAAAATCGTTCAAGCTGCATTTAAAAATTCGGTACCTGGGGGTTTCCGCGCATGCACATTTGAACCATGATATCGGTACTGTTGCCAGATTTTCCCGTTTTGGGCTACACGGTGTAATTTTGTTATCTAAATGGAACGCCCCATTTGTTTTTATTGCAGTAAATTGGGCGTATCAAATTTATTAAATCACCAAATTTTTTAAATTGTATCTCTTTTAATTGCTAAGATGTGACAACAACGCATCTTTAGTAAAAAGTACGGGAACGCTTAAATATCTTCAAAAATCGCTTAAGCTGAATTTACAAAATTCGGTACCTGGGGGTGTCCGGGCATGCGGAATTAAACCATGATATTGACACTGTTGCCAGATTTCCCAGTTTTGCGGTACACGTAGTCAAAAATGTGATGTTGTGATATCTCAGCACATAATAGAAAAAATTTTGAAAATTTGGAACCCTACTAAATTTGGCGCACCCAATTTATTGCAATAAAAACAAAAGGGGCGTTCCATTTAAGATAACAAAATGACTACGTGTACCGCAAAACTGGGAAATCTGGCAACAGTGTCAATATTATGATTTAATTCCGCATGCCCGGACACGCCCAGGTACTAACTACTTTTTACTAAACATGCCTTGTTGTCACATCTCAGCAATTAGAAGAGATGAAAATTTGGGGCCTTACTAAATTTGATATGCCCAATTTATTGAAATAAAAATAAGTGGGGCGCTCCATTTAAGATAACAAAATGACTCCGTGTAGCACAAAACTGGGAAATCTGGCATCAGAGCCGATATCATAGTTCAATTCCACACGTCCGGAAACCCCCAGGTATCGAATTTTGTAAATGTAGCTTTAACGATCTTGAATATATTTAAGCGTTCTAGTTCTTTTTAATAACTCTGTATACAATGGGACGGAATCGCCATAGAACATACACCCCGTTCGAAATACCTAGATCTTTAACTTATAAATTCCACTGTCAAAAGACTTGACAAAAGATATCGACCAGGAATCAACTCCTGAATAAACTAACGGGAATCAAATGGGGAGCTAATCTTCACGTGATCAGATCTACAACTGAAGCACTATGTTTCTCAACTGCGGAGTACGCTTGCCCGGTATGGAATAGATCCCCACTTACAAAACATATAAACGTTGCATTTAACGAGACATGTCGTCTCATAACTGGCTGTAGGCGGGCTGCACCACTGGGATACCTCTACAAGGCGGCTGCAGCGATAGAACATACTGAGAGATTCAAACAAACTTTCGACAACCGCCACCGGTTGTACAATGCTCTGGAACCAATAAAACTATTGAGATCACGAAAGAGTTTCCTGGGTGCAATCCCTATGGACTCACCGTATATATATCCTCTACGCCAGGAATCCTCCACCAGGCTATCATCTGAAATGGAAAAATTGAAAATCTTTGAACCGCCTTAGAACAGGAGTTGCCCCCACAAAGTCGAACCTAGCAAAATGGGGGATTATTGAAGAAATAGACACCAAGTGCGACTGCGAGGAGGTGTAGACTATGGAACACCTATTAATCTGTAAGAAATGCCTAAAGTCCTGCTCCACAGATAATGCTTTAGACGTGGCCTGGTATTGGGCCGATAGAATTTGATATGGATTCGGATACGAGAAAGTAAATTAAGTCTCTTGCGAGACGAAAATTTCAAAGCGTGTCGTAACGCGGCCTTGAAAATTCATTTTCATGATACCTCTCTGAAAACCATCATTTAGACGTCTCTATAGAGCAAAGAAATTAAGTCTCTCCGGGAAAAGTTTTCCACGGGAAAAGTTTTCCCGTTCCCTAATTTCAAGTCCTAAATTTGCAATCATTTAATTACAAAATAGGCTTAAAGTATAATAAATTGGGTTAAAATTAGACAGCGATGCAGTATATAAAATTCATTTTATACATTTTAGTGGCAATAGTCTAGTTTTTAAGTAAACTTATTTTATTTATTCTGACCTTACTTGTCACAAATACATCAAAACTAGCTGCCTATTCAATCACAATAATGCATACAAACACATTTCCATACCAACGCTTGATAAATATTTGATACTTGCGTCTTTTTGTCTTCCAAGTTTGACGTTTGCTTACATTTTAATTCAAAATGTATTAAGACATCATTTTGGATACATAAAATAAAAATAATTTTATGTTTGTGTTTTGATTTCAGAGAGGTATTATGAAAAATATCGTTCATTACACGTCCAGAAATAGCTTTTTCCGCGCTTGCGCGACTGTCGTGCGCGCACCGTAAAAGCCTAGTTTCCGGACTGGTAATGAAATATACTATTTCATGCGGCCAAAGAAGTATTCACTTGAAAAAGAAAATCGTCAATTTATTATCAATGTAAAGCTAATCTTAGAAATGTATTTATTGTTTTTGTCTGACGTTCCAACTATAGAACAAACAACACGAAAGTTCTATTTTTTGTTCAAGATAAAGCTAATGAAACTTGACGCCTTGACGTCAAAATATAAATTAAGGACTTAACAGAAAATTAATTATAACGGACCCTTCTTGGCGTTTGTTTTTCACCATCATTAAGATGAAAATGAGCGATTTTAGTGTATTTTAAACCGAAGATCGACGTCGTTTTGGGGCCTCGTTGTTTTTTCGAACGTTTTTGTCACATTTATTAGTCTTTTATTACGTAAACAATTCGTTGATTAACGTATCGAGAACCCTCCTCGAGTTGGGACGAAATTAATTTCCGTTATTAAGCAGTGGGATACAAAAATGGCATTCACATGAACAGACAACAAACATTTATAAGTTCTTAGATAAGATAGTTATTGTATTGATTGTGTGTTGAATTTTTTTAAAAACTCTATTTTGACAGTTTTTCACGCGCAAAACACATAATTTCACGTTCCGCTACAAATGAGTAATTGTTCAATTCAAATCATGCAAACTTATGTATTGAATTTAATTGACATACTAAAGCAAGTTTTTCTACTACTGTGTTTGCACAAAAATAATCATAATATTAATATTTGATTTAAAATAATACACCTGGTGGGCTCTGACATCTATTATTTGTATATAAAACTAAAAAAAACAGCAGCACGTTTGAAGTTCGATAGTACAACGGGTACTGTAAGTAGGCCACACTTTCTGTACCTCTGTAACCCTCAATATTCGATATTGTTGTTACCGGGTCGGTTCAAATAATGACTTGAAACTAGGTGTAAGATAAAAGGTTATTAATTCTAGTAGGGATAAACTCTGATAATAAATATATGTTATTGCTTTAGCCAATCAGCATCTGTTTTAAAATCTTGATAATATAATTTATAAATCTTACCAAGTAATTAATATTCTCGAGAAACTCCATAGAAATATTAACTGCAAACAAATTAAATTTCGGTCTTAATAGCTCCCATAAAGTGGTATAAAAAGTTAGAAAACAAAAAGGGCACTGAAAGGACACCCTTCACTTAAGGGAAAATCAAGACATTTAATTAATTCTGACTTTAATGGCCGCAAAGAACTGAAAAGGACCGATATAATTAAGGTTTAATTTAAACATTTTACTGTTATTCAGAAATGTAATTTTGGGGAATTGTATCGAATATAATTTTTTGTTTTAGGGGAATGGATAAAAAACTGCTTCATTATAGGCCATGATTTAAAGGTTGAGAAATCTTGTTCGCAAGGTTTTCTTATATTTTTGTATCTACAGTTTTTCTTCCATTAATCACTAAACTTTTTTGATTTTTTCATGCTTACTTGCTTAATAGAAGTTTTACATGTTTTTAATCTTTCACCGGCCACCATATGTCCTGTTTACCAAAGACCCCAATTAGTTTTGCTTGAGAAACCCTCTGGATGCCGTACTTGTTGGGCTTCTCAAAGAAACGTAATTTATTATTTATGCTCATTGCGCCGGAGAAACGATTGAAAATTTGTTGTGTATCTGAAATGGCATTGAGAATGTAATTTTTATTAAGCCCACACCATTGGATATGGTCTGCGTTTCTCGAGCATATTATATTGTAACGTGTCCAACACAATAACGCTCCTAGAATTATCCAAATTTCCAGCAGATAATCCACAAGACCAAATCACCCTTGATAAAACTGGCAGAGGACTCACTTCCCGAAGGATGGCGCAACTGGAAAATAGCCATTTATGATCACTCTTCCAAACTACTAAACAAGTTAAGATATGGCCTTCCTACCATAGGAATCGCACGCGCGTTTAACCATCAGGACAGTGCTACCCTACCTGAAAAAGTCTTCAGGGATCATAAGGTTCGGATGCTGAAGTTTCCCTTTTTGTATTTTTCCCATAATAACTCCTCAATCACTATCATGCAGAATTAGGGGTTCTAAAATCTAACACGATTTAGTAGCGTCTCGCGCACAGCAGCCTTGCAGTTGTCACGAAAGGATAGCGAGAAGGACTCTTCAGACGAGGAAAACTCTCCTCCACCCTACAAGGAATCAAGAATGGATAGACTTGAAAGATGACAAGATGAGATGGGCTCCATGGTGGACAATTTCATTTAAAAACACAAATAAAGACGACACGATAGAAGAGACTGTTTCTGACGAAGATGAAGAGATGGCCTACGATAAGGGGTTCTGGTCGGATAAAGGTTCAAGGGACGACCAGGAAAGTTGGGTCCCACCACCTTTAGAGACCACAGACTTTCCAGAACGACAATTTTGACCCCAAAGCGCTAGAACAAGAGCCAGCCATTCCCACCACCCCTACGGCATTGAGTGTCAAAGGCACATCTTTCAATAAGATAAGGTATCTTGAGGTCCAAAAGAAATTCAGAGCATTTCCAGTATTTAGTGACCTAAAAATCAACCCTCAATTGAACATCAAAAGCCAAACCATGAAAGAACTCGCTAAGTCTGACAGCTTTCGCAACTTGCTTCTCCTACAACGCGAAGCTTTCTCAGAAGGGTTAAGAAAGCTGATAGAGCTAAACCCTGAATGTAAGGATAACGCTCAATCTCTGCTTTGGGTTAGTTTGGGAGAGATGGTTAGCGGACATAATAGAATAGAGACGCAGAATGGTAAGACCAAACAACGAATATGTAGCTTCCCTTCTGAGAAATATTCCCCCATCGACAACATACCTCTTTGAAGAAAAGGAATTTTTCAACCAGGCCGCACAGTAACTCCTTTCGCACACCGTTTAAGAGAACAGCCAACCCAAGTTACAAACAACCTCACTTTAAAGTCGCGAAACCAAACACCAGCACCTATAGGCCAATGGCTTTCAGATCTAAACCCATCGGGTTAGCCACAGCAACAGAAAATCTACACCCGAAAAATCTACAACCACACTACAAGCTACAACAGGAAAAAACCAACATCCGCCCACAAAGGACAATGACTCGTTCGAAAGAGCCTGAGAAGATTTGGAGAAAAATGGCAAGAATCGGGGGCACCAAAGGAAATAATAAAGATAATCCAGGATAATTCAATACCATTTATAAGGAAACCCCCTCGCTTCCTTTTATCAAAGACAACCTGCAAAAGTTTCAAACTCGGGGAATGGACAAAGCAATAGAAAAGATGCTGTCTCACTCGATTCTGGAACCCTCAAAAATGTTGATCTCGACGGCCGATATTAATAATAAACAGAAGGTCTTTCGATCAAAAAAGTTCTTACAACCATCTTAGGGAAAGAGCTGGAATAGGAAAATCTCCAGAACTCTTCTCGGAAAACTGAACTTTGCATCGTTTGTAATTCCATTGGGGCTCCTTTCCTCACGTTCAATTCAGCAAGCCAGCCTAATTCTCCCGCGTTTACTGCCGAACAGGAAATATCCTGTACCACCACTTGTAGTAAAAGAACTTCGATGGTGGCTGAAACACCGAAATCAGAGGGACCATTATTTCCGAAGGATCTACAGGCCTTCATAACAACGGACGCATCCAACACAGGATGGGGACTCCACCTAGGGCATGCCTGGAAACCGAATCAAAGTAAATGGCATATAAATCAAAAAGAGTTCTTTGCGGTGTCAGAGACAGTTCGGAGATATGGACACAAGTTACAGGATCAAACAATTCTGGTGCAGTCAGACAATCGAGATGTTGTCTCATATATAAAGAACCCGTGGGAGACCAGACCAAAAGTCCTGCTGAATATGACCAAGGAATTGCTAACTCTAACAAACGATACTGACCCACTATATTCCGGGGAGATGCAACGACCTGGCCGGCAGTCTTTCCAGGAAAAGGCAATTGGCCGCTTGGCATCTCTCACCGGTGATAACCCAACAGATCTTTCAGAAGTGGGGAAGCCCAGTTATAGCCCTTGTTGCGCGTAAAACCCTTTTAAATTTGCTAGCGAGATATAAAGAATGAGATGATACCTACCCTTAAGGATGCGGCCAGCGCAACATGTGTGCTCCGACTTGCTCGTCGGCATGGGAGTGGGTCAATTACTTACTCTTGACCAGGGCGCCACCAGTGAAATATCCAAATCCACAGACCCAAACAGGAAGATCTTCGATCTTAAGAATCCATATAGGCGATCCAAATCGATGATTATCCGCTACGCAAGGGCGACTACCAATTACACTTGTTTGGTGTAGGTATTCCAGAGCAAATAAAAGACGGCCACGTTCGTGCAGGTTTAAATTTATTGGCGTTCGTTAGGTCAGACGATAACGAGTTGTCATATTTCTTTCAATAAACAAAATGATATAAATTTATAACAAAACGTAAAAGATCTTAATTTGAAAGCAATTAATAAACTGTCATTAAATACGCTTGAATTCCCCAGAATATTACTTCTTGAAAAAATAATGAGTATAATTAATCACACTATGCCGGTTCTAGGCCCAAATTATCTTTTGTTTGACGATATTGTATGATATACGTGCCAGAATTAATAAATTTTCAAAAGTAACACTCTCTATATAGCAGTATTCTGCAGTAATTCAATCCCCTCTGAGACCCGTTAGGAAACTATAATGAAATAACTTATACTCTGATAAAATAAATCCCCCTGTACAGAAAATAAATGAGTATGTACAAAATATAAGATGTATATTTATTTACCTAACTTCGTAGAGTTTTACGATGATAATGACGAATTGGGAGCAACAACGCTCTCTTCTACAGGCATTGCTCGAGGAAGGAAACGGCGTACTTTGTTCCAGAATACACTGCACGTGGCAAGTTACAACCAAAAATCTTGACTCTCAGGCAAAAATCCACCCAGTCCAGTCAAGTAATTCCCTACAGCAACCTAGTAACTATGCCACTTTTCATCGTCCGAAATAAGTATAATCCCCCTCAGGGTGAATTAAAAATTCTTAAACTTTTTATCAGACATACGCACTATCTCCTAAGAAGGTTTGCCGAAGAAAGAGGACGAAATCAAGCCAAAATCGACTAACTAGATCGTAAAATTCGATCTTGAAAAGCTAGAAAAAACTCGAACCACAGGCCCGTTCCACACTGTCCTGTAATTCTACGCAAAATACTCCAGCTGGTTGTCACCAAATTTACTAACATCTGCAATATGCCATGAAACGTACCTAAGGCTGTATGATATTATGCATTGCTGGTAGGACAAAGAAATCCAACGATAAATTCATCATTGATAATTCGATTCGAACGGCGGCCATTTAAAACTCCTGACATCAAAGCTATTCAACGCAAAAATATCAATCGAACCTAAACGTACCTTTAGCTCCAGCCGGTTTTTCTTGCTGAAACCACAGTTTAGAATATCTATAGACTCGGCTGAAACATTTGCAACCAAATTCGAGCGACGTTGCCAAGTTAGGGAACAGACGCATTTAATAACATAGCCTGACCGTATTTTTAAAGCGAAAGCGAAAAACAGCCGTTTAATGTGAAATCAAGGGCAGCATATCAATTAGTTATGTATTTTCCTGTTGGCTTGAATCGTAACCACGTCAAAATCACAGGGCAACCGCTTTGCCAATTAAACATCTGGCAACGTTCCAAGAATAACCCTTTCCGAAGTGCATTAGATTACACTCGCCCGTAGGCAACCAACAATTCTTTTAAGGTATATTACCGCCGAAAAAGGAAATTATTCGCAAGGTAAATGATTTAATTGAAGTGCACTGCTCTATACATAAATGTTTTCTTGATAGCGATGTAGAATACGATACGATTTAGTGATTAAGCCAGTGATAATAAACATAGAAAATCAAATTATGTATATAACTAGCTTGCTTTCAGTCTATTTCCCTAATAGCTCGGTAAAAGGCAGGATTAAGGGTGGAATCACTGACTTTATTTGATCTCTATCTCTTACATATTTTTCATGCTAAATTGTCATGTAACAACCTGTTCGGGACGAATAACTCGAAAATAGGCGCAACATATGTATCGAGGGACGCAAACGATCGGAATGCACACTACATAGACGCATTCAGCAGAAAATGGAATTACAGTCTGGCGTGGATATTCCCTCCACCTTGTTTAATTCCAGGCGTTTTGAGACATCCCATTTCTGCCAGTTTTCGGGAAAACGGATTTAAGGCGCCGAGCAATGGCCTGAAAACGGATTTAAGGCGCCGAGCAATGGCCTGCCCATTTCGAATTTCAAATCTATATACTCATCTTCTAGACGCCACGACGGGAACCCCTCTTCGCCAGATAGAACAACTTCGTTTGGAGGTTTGGGAAATACGGGGTGATCTGAGTACTTAAAAAACTGGCAAGACGAGAACAGAAAGCGCCTAGAAACGTCCTGGCGAGACTCTTCTCTTAAATCCTATAAAGCTCCGTGGAGATCTTGACTAACCTCTTCGAGAGTACATCGTAATGATCACAATAACCCGAATCCAGAAGAGGTGGCTCAATATCAGGGATACCTTCACCGGATTAAGAAATTATCACCAGCTACCATAAAAGTTCATAAATCCGTCATAGCTACACTATCTAACCCCCGAAATACGGAGATCATCTCAGACAACCCCCTGGTAAAACGAATGATCCGAGCTATGGGATTTAAATGACTCAGCTACCTGGCTAAAAAGCGAGGTGCTAGATGAAAACAGCTTTTTCCTCGCACCCAGACGAGCATACACCTAAAATGGCATATATACACATACACACCCACACACACACTTAACGGGTGTAACCTGGGAAAAGGATGGAACAACAATACAGAAGCCACAAACAGGAGCCAGTAAGCACTTTTGTGGTCCGAACAAGGCGACCTTCAATTCGAAGGCATCAACCAAGAAAGGCCACGGAGGCAAACTATAGCCACCTGCCGTGACATTCT
>JAEQML010076167.1:0-13485 GCA_016904865.1 Pissodes strobi
TCATATATATTATTTAAGAAAAAGCTAACAGCGGAATGTGTAGAGTATCCGCGACGAAAACCATGCTGCGAAGGCTTCAGTATATTAAACCTTTCAAGAAAAGATATAATTTGATTATATACAACACGCTCTAGGATCTTCGACAATGTTGGCAAGACAGCTATCGGTCTGTAATTCTGAACATCCCGTGGATCCGCCTTTTTGTATAGAGGAACGACCTTAGCAACCTTCAGAGAGTCGGGAAAATCCCATTGGCCAGAGAGTTACTGATCAAAAATGTCAATGGATACAATAAAAAATCAGCAGACTTTTTGAAAACTATAGAAGGTATATTATCCATTCCTGCAGAATTAGATTTTTTTTATTTTTCCAATTGTTTCTTCAATTTCATATTCATTTACAAGTCGAAGCATCATGGAATTAGGAGTTCGGTTCTTGATTTGTGGTCCGTCAACGACTACAGAGTTCCCCAAAAGACTCACCGGAAGATTAACAAAGTATCGATTAAAACAAGTGGCGATATAATTTTTGTCTGTCAATATGACGTCATTGTCACCTCGCACTTCACAGATCCCCATCCTTTCCTTCTTACTATTCTTAGTATCATTATTTATAATTTTCCAAGCTGCTTTAGATTTATTATCAGATTGAAGAAAAAACTCATCGTTATGCATTTGTTTGGCTTTTTTTAGAACATTTCTGTAACTTTTTTTATACGATCTATAATAAGCATCGTCAACATCAGACTTGCTCTCCATTTTTTTTCTAAACAGAACCTTGAGAGTTTGGGATGACTTCCTTATACCTGCCGTTAACCAGGGTTTCAGTCCATGATCACTCTGTCGCTTCTTATCAATTTTTTGTAACGGAAACCATATACTGAAATAGTACTGCAAATAATTAGAAAACTCACTGAAACCCTGATCCACACCTTCACACGGAAAAAAAAATTAGTATTCAATACGACAATTGTAGAAAATAGCCCTACATTTTGCGCCTAAAATGGTACTAGGCATCAATCTGCAGTACTCATTTCTATACAATTGTAATTAGATTGCGTAGTAAAATCTACCCATTTTTGTGTGAATATTTCTTAATCAATATATAATAAAAATTATAATAATTTTTGTGGTAAAGCGCATCAAATGAACTAAGACATTAATGCTTTATTTATGTTGCTCTTATTCTGCCTATGAATAGTTTATATGGCTATTCTCGTGGTTTTCAATTAGCACATAACCGTGCAGAAAATGCAACATTTAAATATTATTAAGCTATATATTGTAGTACTAAATCTTTCAATAAGATATAGATTCACGCAACAAAATTGATATACTACTTACTACAATTCTAGATTATCAGTTCTTACAATACTATAGCGTCGGCTACGATAAATGAATGCCATGAATTTATACGTTTTGTGGCAATTATTATTGAACGCCAGTGACCTTACTTGTAATCACGATACACATATAACGGTATGCTGATTTCTAGACTCGTTTTTGACTCACCCGCGCATCTACGTCATCCGGGAAAATTTGACGCTGTCATAGTTTATATCATTAAGTGAATTTTTAGATTTGTTTTGTGTTTATATAATGTTATAGGATTATTTAAATTAAAAACTTATAGTATAATTATGCCGAACTGTGCTGTGGCTACTTGTAAGAACAATAATAGGACCACCAAAGGGAGTAATATTAAATATTTTCGTTTTCCTAAACACGAGTTAGCAAATCAGTGGATTCGTGCTTGTCGAAGAGAAGATGGAATTAACATAAAAGATGGTGAGTATCTTTAATTATTAAAGCTTTACTTTATTATTTATTATATTTATTACATATTTCCACGGTTTACATGATTTTTTATGGCAGTGGCACACACTCTAAAGGAACATCCTATGGCTAGATATGAATCCTAATTTCACGTACCGTACCGTGATTTTAGCTGCCGCTAATTCGATATTCGGGTCCTGCTGGCCTTAGTTCCGTTCTTTAAACATTCTTTTTAGATATACCACGATCAAGTCACGGTTCACGGCCCAGCCAGACACTATGTGGTTAAAAAATATTTGCCAAAATTTAAATAAGTAACATGTATTATTGAAGTGTGATTGAAGTGAAACTTCTTAACGCGCGCCGGGAGGAATATTTACACATGCTCACATACGATGGTACCAGGGTGCTAAAATCGGTTAGGTTCTGTAGCGCTACAAAAGCTCATTGATTTGCGCACCTAATCGCGCCATGTCTTCGCGATGCAATCGTTCTGTTCCAACAGCTCTCGTGGCCGAATGGTCTAGGTGGTTAGGTCTCGATTCGGCGGCTCTATCGGGCGGAGCGGCGCAGCGGTTTATGAATAATTTTTTTTTCATTTGGGCCTTTTCTTTTTGTTAATTGAGTGGTATATTTTAAAACACTACTTTTTAACGAAATCCGTTACGATATGTATTTGATTTTATTGTGATATGTTTGTTAGCTTACAAGCAAAAAATATGGGATTTGCTCTATTACCTTGTCAAGACATAAGCGAAACTTTTATGAAGAATTTTTTTTTTCATTTAGGCCTTCCCTTTTTGTTAATTAGTATTATATTTAAAAAATGATATATTTAAAAAAACTACTTTTTAACCAAATCCGGTACGATATGTAGGGGTAGTCATCTCCTTGGCAACTTCTTGATTTGTCTTGATCTTGTCTTGGTTTCAAGACAAGATCATGGCAAGAAATGATCTTTGTTTTTCAAGACAAGACAAGAAATTAGTTCTCAAGTCAAAGATTTCTTGGAAAGAAACCAACAAAATCTTGAAATTTCTTGAAAATGTAAAATAAAAAAAACCTCATTTGTTTTGCTAGTTTATTAAAAAAGAAACAAAGCACTGAAACATTTTTAATGGAATGATAAAAAAAATTATTATGTAAAAAATAACTTTTTTATTTTCAAAGATTTTTGGAAATGTTATGGCTTAAGGTATTGGGATCAAAAAGTACTTTGCAAACCGAGTCTACTTCAGTGGAAATGAACCAAATATGTAAAAATGGGCAAAAAATATTTGAAAGGGTTCAGAATATTGACTATTAAATAATGAGGTCAAAACAAAGAAAATTAAAATTGTACTTTAAGTTTGGTAAAACTATATCTTGTGGGCTGAATTAAATTGGATAATTTTTTAATGCTTAATGACTTTTTATTTGGATGGGATTTTTTTTATTATTTTTGGATATGTTATGGGCTAAGATATTAGAATCAAAAAGAACTTCTCTCAGCTGATTGATTTCAGTGGCGTACAGAATATTTGGATTTACGTATTTTTATTAAATTAAGAAAAAATTAATTTATTAAGGAATGAATTATAAAACAAAACTATCATGACCGCGTGCCCCTTGATTCTACGCGTCAAGTATAAACATCACATCAACCAATCTCATCCCGACTTTTTTACTTAGTTCTTAAATGTTGAAATAATACTTAACTACCCATTTATACATTTAAATTATTTTCTAGAGTAAAACTATGTATAATATATCACTTATAATTAGTAATATAAATATGGAATGAAACTGCTTTTATTCTTTAGTTAACACACGTACACGTATAATTAAGAACGTACCTATTATCGAAAATGTCCATTAAATTCCCCCAAAACTGCGAATATTGTATTTCAAAACATATGTTCTATACACGCTTATATAGCAAAATCGAAAGTGTCGTTCCCGGGTGACGTCACACGTTTCTGTGTGGGAGGTTCTGCCTGCGCAAGAGCATACCGTTATATGTGTATCGTGCTTGTAATCCTAAAGTAGTGCATTTTGCTGCAATCACAGCTGCAACTACAATATTATAGTGATAATACCAACACTTCAATGTCGGATTGTTGAACATGACATAATACGAGCTTGCAGTGTTTATAGTTCAATTAGAACTTTAATATGCCGCTAGATGAAATATCTGACGCCATCTGTGTGGGACTTTGAGACGCTACGAATTGCTTCGATAGCAAAGTCGCACATTAAAGATATGTCCAAAAAAAAATCAAATGCCTATACATATTTTCGACTTCAGCATACTTTGAGTATTCAGTTTAAGTTGGCTTATGTATTTTGACACTATTGCTAATACACACCTATATTAAATAATATCACTGAACAAAGAATCACTATTGGATGCTAATGGTGGTAGGTATATAGCCCTCCGTAGGTGGTATGATCGGTTCAACTGCGTTTTTGTCATAAGTGACAAGTCATCAGTCAAGCACTTGGTACTTCTTGCGTTTTAATATATTTTTTCAAACCTTGCTTTCGGTTTCATGTAGCATTTTTCACTTCAAATACCTAATCATAGACGAATTCTGTTTTTTATAAAGTGTATCGTGCATTACAATAAAAAAATTACAGTTTTCAGTTTTTCCGATGTTTCAATTTTTCACAATTATGGGCGCAAAAGGTACTCCCTGTTTCGTTGAAAACTTACATAGGTACAGTAAGAATAATAATTGTTTACAATAATTGGCAATACACATATTTTCCAATAGTTTCATTATCGATATGAGTAGTATTAATATTTTAAAGGGACATGATAAAATTTGGCAACCACGAATTTGGTCATCCACAGGCCTGGTGCTAAGATCACAATTCACAAGCGGCAGGCGCGATATTGTCCCATAATTTTCAAGTTCATTTATTTCTTATTGGCTTATCGGCATTTCATACTTAAAATTCAAAGTAATTCGGTAATTTTTACTATAACTTTTCAACACTTTAGTAGAAATTTCTGTAATATATATGTGCTAATAATTGTAATACAGAAGTAATAATAGTTTGGCACTTAACACAATAAAGTTTGGGCACTCAACGATATTTCAGAATATTGTGGAAATTTTTACCACACAACGATTTGAAAGTTGATTACAATTCTGTAGCATATGAATTCTCCTTTTAAGTATAACTTGGGTATAATATCCCTTTGACCCTGTTTACTACAAGGTTATGTAATACGTAACCTATATAAATACTTTTGTTTGCAACAATTTCATAGAAAACTATTGTGGCAATATTAACTATAAATTATGTGGTTAAGTAACATATTTGTGGAATAGGGAATATTTATTATAATACTGAGATTACAACAATTTTGTAGAATATTCAAACACGACTCAGTACTAAAGCTGATATTAATAAGTACTGCATTAATCTTGATACAATTTCTTATTACCTAATATTAAAACGAATCGTTCTTTTTTTAGGAAATATTGTAAAGAACTTAACAATTGTGGTTCATACTAAAGCAAAAAAACCAATACAATGCTGTAGGAAAAGATTTAAAATATTTTTTTTCAGTGCAGCCTGAAAGACATCCTGCCAGGTCTCCCCGCTCAAATATGCTTTGAATTGACTAATATTCCTGTCAGTGAAAAATCTTTTTTGAATAGCATTATTCATATTAGTTTTAAAGGGAATCCCTATAGTTTGAGCCGAGTGATCCGACAAACATCCCTCCCAAACAGAACACTTCACATCACCCAACTCACGACTGTTGACACATACATAGTCTATCAATGTCGCTTAGTTAGGCGTGACACGCGTTGGCTCTAATACAACATTACACAAACCATGCGAAAGAAGAATATCTTTTAATTCGCGCACAATATTCGAAGGCTCTAAATAGTCAATATTAAAGTCACCACAAAGAATAACTTGGCCCTTCATAAATGAGCACACATCAGAAAGATTTTTTTTTAATTTGTTGAGGAAGACACCTATGTCTGTATTAGGAGCTCTGTATAGACATATCACACAAATATTTGATTTCTTGTAGCTAAGACTAACAGCACACACCTCAAAAATACTATCATTACTATACTGATCTATCCTGTCTACACTCCTGACTGATTTATTGAGCGCATTTTTATATAAAATCATGACACCGCCTCCCCTAGTAAATTTCCTGCAATGGAAACTTCCCACGTTATAGTTTCCTATTTGATAAAGCCCTACCTCCATGTTGTTTAACCAATGTTCAGTTATACATGCTACATCTATCTTCTTAGACTCTAAGACAAACTCTACGTTATCAATCTTATTTTTTATATTTGTACATTTTGGTGGAGAAGTTTAAGGCAACAAGGCGAACAAGGAGACTGAGGTAAAATATTGCACACATTTTTAAAGTTATTAGCATCGCTATTTAGTTCTATGTTAACTAACTGCTATTTTTCAACAGTATAGTTTGTTTTCTTTCTCTCAATCTCCCTCCTGTCCCTCCTGTTCTTGTAAATCGGACACTCAATGTCAAATGTGGAATGACCGGTATCATAGGTCGTATTTTGTGATGCGTTGGCCTCAACACAGTTGATATAATTAAATTTAGGACTTACGCAATCATTGACCATATGATCAATACCACCACACTTTAAACATTTCACTTCTTCTTGACATTGCTCATGTAATCATTGTCTTTTTCACTGATTCCGTTCAAATATATGTATTTTAGTATTTATTTGTTTTTTAATGGTGAGTATAAAATATGCAGTGGACAAAAGGGCAAGTGAAAAAAAGAGCTAACAAAAGTATATTTAATTTATTTCTAATAATTTTTTGAAATTGCGACTGAAACAAATCCCCTACACCTAAAAGTAAGAAAAATGGTGTCTATAAATTAAATTATGGTTCGTGTTCCAAAGTAGGTATATATTGGTCAAACTGGTAGACCTTTTGAAAAGACAATTAAAGAACACCGGTCTTGTTTCATTAATGGCAAGGATACTTCTAACTATGCTTGTCATTTAATTAATGAAAACCACATTTTCAATAATGATTTCAACGTTTTACATATTGAAAATAATGGTAAGAAATTAAATCTGTTAGAAATTATGGAAATCAATAAATATAAAAAATTGTATATTACTTAACGAACAAACTGATTTTGGGTTTTCTCTGTTATTAAACCTTTCCTAGAAATTGTTAACTTTTTTCCTTTGCTATTCATAAGGCGCCTGGGTCAAGATTATTTTTTGTAATTTACCTGCAACAGCTGAACTATATAATTTTAGCATATTTTAGTTTAACTATTCACATTTGAAAAAGACGTTACCGTCGAAACACGTGTCATGTTTAAATAAAGTTAGTGGAAATCTTTAAGTGGTTTGCTTATTTAAGTGGTACATCGAAGAAATGATACGATAAGCATACTGTCACATGTGAACGGGATATTGACAAGTCGTTGTGAGAGTTCGTATCGTCATTTATTTTTGTTCATTATTCCTTGCGCTTCCTGATGCTAACTAACAAATAATCGTCCATTCGTATCACACCCGTTCGCGCAAATGATACGGACACACTACGCTGAAAAAACTGACAGATACGCTGCATGATGCAGCGTATCGACACATACCGATGATACGATACGTGAATTTGCAATAAGCGAGTTCACGTTGAACTAAACCCAACTAACCCAAACTAAAACCACCGAACGAATTTAGATTCAACGTTTATGGTCATTTGGCCGAATTCAATAAAAAGAAGAAGCTGGGCGTTTTAAAATAGAAGGCTGCAACAAATAAGTCCATACTTTTTGCATGAAATGTAATTTACATTTTACATTTAGGTTTAGTGACAGGCAGAAATTGTTTTTGAAATTTTTATAATAAATAGCTTGACTGCTTCACTTTCTTTTTAATCTAATTTATTTTCGCTGTTCGACTACACAAAACAAGAGTGACTTTGTCCATTGCAATGGGCATCCATATTTTTAGAAACAAGTACATATTATGCTTTTTTTTAAACATCAAAAAACTCTAAGAATATTAAAAAATATGACTATAACTTTGAAGAATTGGAGAATATGCATTTATTATGATATTATTCAAATATTGTTTCATCTGAACAGTTATTATAAGCTTAGTAAATACACACACAAAAATATTATTTTAAGAAAGCGAGAAACACGGTAATTCCATTAAGTGAGATGTTTATTTTGTATAATTTGTGACAAGTAAGTTATGTCACCATTTATTTAGATCTTATTTATTTTGAAACAATTTGTAAATTACGAACGTGTTTGAGGTTGTCATAGGAAAAGGATAATAGTTATACAAAATTATGCTGATTATCAGTGAATACAAAATAAGGAAAAATGGATTAATAAACATGTTACACAATTTATTCAAGAAGAGATACATTGTGTAATTCCACAGGTCGAAAAAGAAAACAATCAAAAAATATGGTCAATTGAAAACCACAAATAAACATTAGGCAATTAAATTAAAATAAATACTAAAATACATACATTTGAACGGAATCAGTGAAAAAGACAATGATTACATGAGTATCATGACTTTTTATAATAATTCTATTATTTATTTCTGATTAATAGGTATACTATTTTGAGGGCGAGGCGAAAAGAAATTGACATCAAAACCGTTTGTGACTAAAAGTACAGGGTTATCCAACGAGGACTAGATAAGGCGATTTTTTGACTTTCCCTGTACTTTTATAAAAAAAAACTGAAATAGCCTTCTTATGTAATTTTCTCCCGCGAATTCGGATATGTTCAGTAAAAAACAATTGACACATCAAATAAAAGTGCTAGGGGTCACTTTGATATTTTTTTAAACGGAACATCCTGTATATTACTAAATTTTTGGACTCTCTAGAAAAATCTAAACACATTTTGTGTATAATATCCTATACCTATCTTTAGCTGTTTACCAAATATTGACAGTTGAAAGTCGGGCATTTTGACACTTTGACAGGCTCTAAAATCTAAACCGCACGAGATCAAAGAAAACAGTTTGCACATTCCTGTCTTAAGTTTTCATAAACTATCGAATGACAGTATCTTCGAATTTAACCTGCGGATAAAATTAACCGGAACTTTTAAACCTGCGGTTAAATTCAAAGTTACTATCATTCGATAGCTTATGAAAACCCAAGATAGGAATGTGCAAACCGTTTTCTTTGATCTCGTGCTGTTTAGATTTTAGATCCTGTCAAAGTGTCAAAATGCCCGACTTTCAACTGTCAATATTTGGTAAACAGGTAAAGATAGGTATAGGATATTATACCCAAATTGGTTTAGATTTTCCTAGAGAGTCCAAAAATGTAGCAATATACAGGGTGTGCAATTTAAAAAAATATCAAAGTGACACCTAGCACTTTTATTTGATGTTCAATTGTTTTTTGCTGAACATATCCGAATTCGCGGGAGAAAATTTCATAAGATGGCTATTTCAGTTTTTTTTTATAAAAATACAGTGAAAGTCAAAAAATCACCTTGTCTAGTCCTCGTTGGATAACCCTGTACTTACACTATAATTTTATTGATTCCTCCATACGATTAATTTATTTTTATTAATGTTTTTAAAATTTAGGTTAATATTTTTAAGAGTAAAGTACATGCGAACTCTTAAATATAATTTTACTGGAAATATTTTGGAAAAATTCTCACATGGATGAAAGTATGGTATATTTTGCGCATAATTCTAAATATTTAGTGATTATTGCAGATTTGGGATAAAATCCTCAAAATGTTCTTGAAATAAACCTTCTATTTGAATTATGAACTCCACAAACGTAGATATCACTGGGCATGGTCAAATTGCCGAAAGTGTCATTATTTTTATTTTCATACGCTTTTAGAAAACAAAAATATGAAGAATCGTCTGAGTTGTCATGTTCCTTGCTATATTTAAGGCATAATTCGCGAGAGTGCACCTGAAGAGATTTTTGAAAAATATATCCACAAACATATCTTACAAAATTTGTTTGTAATTAATCTCTTAAATGTTCTGATTTCTGATAAACTCTATAGGAGTAGGATAAAAACAGTCCCCATTTTCTCGCACAATTTTCTCAAAATGGTTTTCAAGGCAATCTTGATTTAACCTTCTTAATCAAAGCTGGCAATGCTATGTAGATAATTAAATAACTGAATAATACTGTTTATTGAAATCTGAAGACATTTGATAAATTTAATTTTTTTTTTGTTATGTTTATATTATTTTTGTTACGCACTTCAAGTTTTGTGAAACAATCTAGGCACTCTCTAAGAAAGTCCATTTGGTACGGCAGAGCTTTGAATGCAGCATTAAATTTTTTTGAAGTTTGCGACGAGTTTAATATATCGAACAGTTTGTTTACCCTGTTTATGAAATTTGCAATTTCAGCTGCTTCTGCAGGTAGACAACCGAACCTAATATATAGCCCCATTACTGTCGAAACAGTATCACTAAAAAGTTGTGTTGCAAACTTTACCTTCATTTTCTCAAAATTTGAAGGTTTGATATGAGAATCACATAATTTAACTGGATATCTTTTATCCTGCCCATAAAAATTCTTAATATATTGCCAAGAAATTACTTTTCCGTCAATATAAAAATTATGTTAACTCAGCTTATTTCTCATGGCTTTATAATAATGCGTGTTGTGTCACCGAAAAGCGCGGGTCGTGGTACCATGCTTTGCTTTTAATTTTGTCTAGTTAAGGATTTTAATCTAAATTATGTGAACCATTTTTTCAAAAATGTGACGTATAATGTGTGAAATTTAATTGCGACCATTGTCGATTTGTGTTGTTTGTCTTCACGGATATGTCCTTTTTACACAGACAAGTAACACTGATGATGGCCACGCCCGAAAGCGATCTATTACGCTCTTTATAGAAGTCCCTTTGGATTAAATTTTGCATGATATACAAAGATTGCTTCATTACTCTTTTTAAAAGGTAAATGTTCTCAGGCACTAGCTCCCACAAGTGGCGCTTTAATGTTTCATATAAGACGGCATACTTCCAAAGCTTGTGGAGGCAATCTTTCGTTCCAACACCTGATTTGCCATCTCCAATGGAGATGGGAGGAGAATTGTGTGGCAGTCAGTTAAAGCTTGTATTAATGTTTGCCCCCAATCCCAAACTTTTGGGAAGCCATTATTTTTTGCAGCTTTAAGAATGGCTTTTCAAGCAATTGTTCATGCAGGAGAGGTCAAATCAAATGCATGAATATTTGTAAATGCAGTATTAACCCGAAAAAGGGCTGTTTAAATAAAGCTGATGATGTTATTGTGTGGTATTATTAATACATACACTATACAGAATAATATATATTATGTTAACCCTTTGTTTAACCAAATAAAGTTTTTTAATAACTTAATGTTTTGTTTGGAATTAGGCACCATTTTGAGAAAAAGGGCAATAAACGCCATTTAGATTTTTTTTGAATTTTACAATGCCGTGCCTAAACAGATAAACTTAGTGCCGGTGGGTTTCCCGTCAGGTTATATTTCATTTATTAGGGTTATAATATGTCTTCTGTCTTTATCTATTTTTTGAATAACTATTTTTCCACGAGGTTGTAGTAAGTACACGGTCGCAAATCTATCATTTCCCAGATTTATAGGTATAACTTGTAGGCAAAGATATGTATTTTAAATAAAATTTGTAGTAGCAAAGGCATATTTTGGCGAGATCACGTCTTCAAAGACGTCTTTAAGCAGTTTAAAGCCTGACGTAATAACTTATTTGCTCGCAAAAATTAATGTTTTACAAGCATGACGTAATGACATTTCTCGTAATAACCGTTATTTACTGTTTGTAAGTGAAATTAATAATAGCGAAATTTTATTTATCTCAGATAAAAGCGTCAAGATCTAGAGTTTTCCGTTTTGATGCAAGTTACAAAAAAAGCGATTTTGTTTACCAGCACAGCAAATTATTTCTATATATGAAAGAGAACATCATTGTCGGAGTGTATATTGTGAAGAATAGATGGATAAATACTTAAATGAGGACTCCTTTTTGCTTTTCCGAATATGCAAAGCCAAAATCACCAAAAATAAACATAAACAAACAATTACTTAAACTGTCATTTGTGTCGTCTCCCCACTTCCAATTGCTGACAAATTTTCTGGCGTCCTCTTGAGGCCGCGAGATTCCGCTTAAAGCGTCTCTAAGCGTGACGTCATGACTTATTCGCAAAAATGCACTGCTGTAAGCTGCTTATCCCGTCCATTCGCGAAAATTTGGCTTAAAATATGCGTAACGGCAAATCAAGAGGGATTTTATCATTAAAATTAAATTAAGTTACTTTTACCTACCCGATAGCATGCCCATGGACAAAGAATAGAATTTTCCTTGCCCATGGAGCATTTATTTTTTAACAATGTTTTTGCTCAACAAATTTGCTATCTTGAATTTTTTCTATATCCAGCACCGTTTTCAAGTTATACGTAGTTTTTTTGGATATAACTACCAAAATAGCCGCTATTTTGAAAATAAAGATTTATTTCACTGCTGGACAACAGGCATATTCATATTCAGCGCCCCAAAATCCATAGGAACAGATATGTTGCCCACTTTTCAGCAAGAATGCTTGCAACCTCTATATAGAAGCACATATATTGAAATCGTGTCCCATACACATATTTAAGTTAATGATCTAATTTTATTAGTGTAAATGGTACTTTGGATTTTATTTCATCCCAGGAAATTTATATTCTTTTGTTTACGAAATATTTTCGATATTATTCACCTTATACATTAGAAACTTTAAATTGGTGACTAAGTAAAATTAGTACCGTTTCTCCTATATTTGATTACTCACTCTTATCATTGAATATATCATAAATTATGAATACTAACATTATTGACAATATCGATTGGTTCTTTGGTATTTCAGCCATTAGGATCTAAGAGAATATTTATACTGTTTGATGATTGAGTCACCTAAAGCGGGCGCTATTTAAAACATTCGGCTAGTTAATGTGTTTATGCATGACGCTTACCATGCCTCAGATTATAAGTCTTTATAGAAAAATCCCCCAACTATGTCAATAATATTGCTGATGTGGAGCTTCTTGCATTAAATGTACCGGGGGGTCAGTTAAGAAGGGCACTCGGCCATATCTCGAAGAGTAATTATCGTAAAAACTTGCGGTAAAAAATTTTGTAACTAAAGTGGCCAAGAGAAAACGCTGGAAATTATTTGTAAGTTTCTAAAATGGCCGCCAGGTGGCGTACGCGCTATCTGGAATTTGATAAGTTGTTTTTTTCCAAATTTTCACCAATTAAGAATATTTGAAATGCAGCTGTTTTAGGGCTGAGACAAATTTGATTCTTTTTTGTTAATAACTTTTTGCTCTATCTATTCAAATAAAGTGGTAGGCGATGTTCAAATGTTTTTCCAAACAAATGTCTATAACTTCAAAACGGCTCAACGGATTTCAACAAACTGAGTGTCGTTGAAAAGAGCTTTTCTTAAGCTAACATATGCTATATAAACAAGCTGATTGCGATTGCTTACGTTGCCGCTAGAGGGAGTTTTCTGACATAACCACATATAAGACAGATTTTCTCAAAAATTTTAAACGCAACGATATCGCTTTTTTTACAGCTAAAAATAACCAAATGTGAGCTTAACACGTCAGTGAAAACCGCATCTCAATATATATTTCCTAATCTAAATTATAAATAAAAGTAATTTAAAATACGAAAAAA
>JAEQML010076168.1:0-13483 GCA_016904865.1 Pissodes strobi
TGTTAAAAGTACTGCTTCAGCGCGGATTATTTCGCAGAGTTCAATCAAAATTTCTGGACGATCTCTGTAGACCCGGTTCTTTATATGACCCCAAAAGAAAAAGTCCAGTTGGGTCATATCAGGGGATCGAGGTGACCATTCTAACGCGCCACGCCTGCTAATCAACCTTCCTTAAAATTGGTTGTTCAGAAACTGCATAGCTTCCCTTGGATAATGGGGTGGAGCACCGGCATGTTGGTACCAGATTTCACATATATTTCTATTTTGTTGGATCGTAGGAACAGACGTTCTCTAAGGAGCTCTAAATACTTTTGTCATGTTAATGTACCTTCTATAAAAAATGGTCCGATAATACTGGTGCCCAATATTCCCGCCCACACATTAACTTTCTCAGGGTATTGGGTATGAAGTTCTTCCATCCAATGTATTTATGGCTAGCCCAAATTCTACAATTGTGCCTATTAACTTCACCATTTCAGCAAAAAGTAGCTTCGTCGCTAAATAAAATTCTGTGTGCAAAGTCAGGCTCTCGGTTGATATTTTCCATCATAATTTCGGCAAATTCACTGCAGCAGCGATCAGGATCATCCTCTAATAGTTCTTGGGTATAATGAATCTTGTACGGCTTTAATTTATTTTCCTTTAAAATACTTCTTACAGATTTTTGGCAAATTTTGGCATTTATAGCTAGCTGATTGCTTACTTTAGGATTTTCTTCTATTTGTAACAAAATATTTAACTTCTTTTCATCACTTGTAGCAGTTTTTGGTCGTCCGGTTTTAGGTAGACTTTTTACGGACCCTGGTTCTTCATAACGGTGACAAGTTCTATGTGCCGTCAGCCAATATTAACTACGACAAGAAGGCCCACTCAATGGCAAGATAGCGCTACAAAGGAATCGTCGTTTATTTTCTTCGTTGCCTGGTAACGATCGGCGAACTTCGCCGCACACAGGTTGAATTTAATTAAAAGCTGGCCATAAACGATATTTTCGTTTGCGGTGTATTTAATCAAATTTATGACGAAATTATTTATAGCACTCTAATACTCTATTTGGCTTTGGAAAAACACAATTGATATCTTCTGAATTGTTTGCAGCGCCCTGTTAAACTTTCGTTATGTTTTTTTATTATTATCACCAAATACATATTTCTGTAAAGTTTGTATTCAACTGGCTGTTTCAAAAATCTGTTAACGCTTTTAATTAGTTATTATTGGTAACAATACTCAAGATATGGAATAACTAATATTTAAAAGATTTTAATTTTGTGTTAATGATTTCACCATATTTCCGAATACTAATATTCTGACAAAAGACATCAAGAAGAAAATGTTTATACTGTATATTTCATTCCTATTTTGTAATACAACACAACTAAAAAATAGCGATATTATCTTATATCGAATATTGACTTGACTATAGAATTTAGGCGTGAAAATTAATCTGACAAAAGGATGAGCTGGTCTATGGCCGCCGCGTCAAAGGTCGACTGCCAAAATGTTTGTTTTATTTGTATCATGGCCTGCCGATATTCTGCTAGTATTCGCGCGGGGAAGGAGACACACCGTTGACATGCCGCCGCTTAAAGTGATCCTTCTTATCATATAGTTTTGCCCAAATATATAATAAAAAGATAAAGACTGATGTATTAGGTCCGTGAAGTTAGCCCCCAAAGTATGTTTTTTTTCCTTGAAAATTTCGGGATGATTAGTGCTTTTTAGTGCTTCAAAAAGTTTCGTTAGTGCTTCTTTTATTTTCGAGATATTAAATTTTATTTTATTTCATGGTCAGCCCCCAAAGTGTCTAGAATTGGGTCAAATTTGGCGTCATTCTTTAGTGCTTCGTTAGTGCTTTTTAGTGCTTGAAGAAGTTTCGTTAGTGCTTTTTTGGTTTACGAGATATTCAAGATTTTAAATTCAAGGTCAGCCCCCAAAGTGTTAAGGATCGGGTCAAATTTTATTTCATTCTTTAACGCTTCGCTAGTGATTTTTAGTGCTTCAAAAAGTTTCGTTATTGCTTTTATAGTTTAAGAGATACTCAAGATTTTATATTCAAGGTCAGCCCCCAATGTGTTTAGGATCGGGTCAAATTTAGTGTCATTCTTTACTGCTTAGTTAGTGTTTATTAGGGCATCAAAGAGTTTCGTTAGTGCTTCTGTTGTTTTCGAGATATTCAATTTTATATTATTTCAAGGTCAGCCCTCGAAGTGTTTAGGATTGGGTCAAATTTGGCGTTATTCCTTAGTGTTTCGTTAGTGCTCTTTAATGTTTCAAGAAGTTTCGTTAGTGCTTATTTGATTTACGAGATATTCAAGATTCTAAATTCAAGGTCAGTCTCTAAACTGTTAAGGATCGGGTCAAATTTAGTGCCATTCTTAAGTGCCTCGTTGGTGCTTTTTAGTGCTTTAAAGAGTTTCGTTAGTGCTTTTATAGTCTACGAGATATTCAAGATTTTATATTCAAAGCTAGCCCCCAAAGTGTTTAAGGTCGGATCAAATTTAGTGTCATTCTTTAATGCTTCGTTAGTGCTTTTTAGTGGTTCAAAGAGTTTCGTTAGTGCTTCTTTTGTTGTCGAGAGATTCAATTTTATTTTATTTCAAGGTACAGGCCCCAAAATGTTTAGGATTGGGTCAAATTTGGCGTCAATCTTTGGCACTTTTTAGTGCTCCAAGAAGTTTCATTAGGGATTTTTTCGTTTACGATATATTCAAGATTTAGATTCACATTAAATATTTGCATGTAGAACCTGCACCAATAATAGGTATTCGTCATTGTGCAGGAATTTAAAATCTTGAATATCTCGAAAACAAATGGAGCACTAACGAAACTCTTTAAAGCACTAAGAAGCACTAACGAAGCACTTAAGAATGACACTAAATTTGACCCGATCCTAAACACTTTCGTAGCTGACCCTGAATATAAAATCTTGAATATCTCGTAAACTATAAAAGCACTAACGAAACTTTTTGAAGCACTAAAAAGCACTAACGAAGCACTAATCATCCTGAAATTTTCAAGGAAAAAAAAACATACTTTGGGGGCTAACTTCACGGACCTTGATGTACTATAATGCTAACGTGCTAATACTCCGTTGAGGTTATGTGTTGGTGTTATACCTAATTGTGCAACAACTTACGCCAGATTATCAGAAAATGGCGCGTCGAAATGAGGATCCCTTATTGGCTAAATTTGTAACGTGCGCAGTTTTCCCTGCTGCTGTCTTGTTTCAGCATTTACGTTTCTCTGTTTTTTTTTTGCTTCATATGTTGTACTGAAAGCATTTTCAAATGTCATTTAAATTACCCTTAACGCAACGCATTATTAAATTGGAATTTTAAAAGCCATATCTGTTGTAAAGTCATCGGTACGGGTGGGCAAGAAATTGAATAGTCGATTAAACGCTTAATATTTTAGAAAATAGCTGAATAATCGATTATCGATATTTTCTGAAATATTAATCGATAAGTCGATTAATCGGCAATTTCTTAAAAGTGAATCGAATAATTGATTATTGTGGCCCACCCCTAATCCCATAATATTGTAGTAAGTGAAACTGAAGCTGAAATTTCCGTAGAATCATTAGTGCCGATGCAAGACTGATGTTATTATAAAAAGAGGTAATAAATACTTTGGCTGAATCAGCAGATAAAAATGTATAATTTAGTTTTAATTTGTAAATATGGCTTTGATATTACCTTGGGATAGTCAGAATATAAGCAAGTGTTTTTGAACAACAGCTGCACTGATGCTTCTATATTTTTTACTAGTTTCGTCCCTATTAGATTATTTTTTAAAAATAGCGATAACTCTGAAATACATGTATGGCAAAATTGCAGGCCTTCATCAAGGCGTTTCTGTCGTCCGCTTAACATTCATTTTGCTCGTGAGACTCCTGAATTAACCGATGCAAAAACAAAATTTGTATCAACGAATTAAAAATTTAAAGCTCTTTTTTTTTTAAACGAAGGAGCCCTTCATTTTCAAAATCATTTTTTAAAACGATTTAAGAACATACAAATGATTTTTATACATGATTTTTATCGTTGGTGATAATTGATACTCCCTATATATAAATATAGATGATGAGCAAAAATTTCAACAATTATTTGTCTAAAACACGATATATATTAAACGTGTAATACTTAATAACTTTTACGTCTTATTTCTTGTAAACCTTATTATGGCCAGCTTTCCTAGAAATTCGACCAATGTGCGCCGGGTCCAAAGGTCACATGCCAGTATCATGCTAGTTTTCGCGCGGGGAAGGAGACATACCGTTGACGTGCCGATGCCGCCGCGGAGAGTGAATCTTCTTAATGTAGTTAATATTCGCTGGTACCGTAGACTAATTGGTTTATCAGGATAGCGGCTGTTAAACAAGTCACAGACTTCTTGATATGTTCTTGTTTTATCTCCATATCCACGGAATATCAAAATATCAATCCGTTGGGATTCTAATAGAACAAAGGCCATTATAAAATTATAATTTTGTATTCAATACAATCTTAATCTTAAATGACGACGACGTGTTTATTATGTTTGCAATAATTGTGATAGTCATGGCGACAGCAATTTAATAAAACAATTAAATCAACGCCTACTTGTTCATAAGATATTCATACTTTTAGGCGCTGCTAAATGTTAATGTTCAGTTTTAAAATATTTTAACGTTCCCGTGTAAATTTGAAGTGAAAATGTGATGTCATATCTCAACACATAATAGAGATAAAATTTTGAAAATTTGGAATCCTACTAAATTTGGCGCACCCAATTTATTGCAATAAGAACAAAAGGGGCGTTCCATTTAAGATAACAAAATGTTTACCTGTACCGCAAAACTGGGAAATCTGGCAACAGTGTCAATATCATGTTTCAATTCCGCATGCCCGGAAACCCCCTGATACCAAATGTTGTAAATGCAGCTTAAGCGATTTTGAAGATATTTTTTAAGCATTCCCGTACTTTTAACTAAAAATGCGTTGTTGTCACATCGCAGCAGTTAAAAGAGATACAATTTGGAAAATTTGGTGTTTTACTAACTTTGATACGCCCAATTTATTGCAATAAAAACAAATGGGGCGTTCCATTTAAGATAACAAAATGAATCAGTGTAGCGCAAAACTGGAAAATCTGGCAACAGTGTCGATATCATGGTTCAATTCTGAATGCCCTGAAATCCTAAGGTACCGAATTTTATAAATGCAGCTTGAGCGATTTTGAATATATTTAAGCGTTCCGGTACATTTTAGGTACTAAAAATGCGTTGTTGGCACATCTCAGCAATTAGAAAAGATAAAATTTTGAAAATTTGGGGCCTTCCTAAATTTGATACGCCCAATTTATTGCGATAAAAATAAGTGGGACGTTCCATTGATACCGTTAACAAAATGACTCCGTGTAGCGCACAACTGGGAAATCTGGCAACAGTGCCGATATAATTTTTCAATTCTGCATCCCGAAACTTTCAGGTACCGAATGTAATGGCAGCTTGAGCGATGTTGAAGATATTTAAGCGTTCCGGTACTTTTTACTAAAAATGCGTTGTTGTCACATCTCAGCAATTAGAAGAAAAAAAATTTTGAAAATTTGGGGACTTACTAAATTTGATACGCCCAATTTATTACAATAAAAATAAGTGGGGGATAACAAAATGGCTCCGTGTAGCACAAAACTGGGAAATCTGGCAACAGTGTCGATATCATGGTTCAAGTCGGCACGCCTGGAAACCCCAGGTACCGAATTTTGTAAATGTAGCTTTAACGATTTTGAAGATATTTAAGCGTTCGGGTTCTTTTTAATAACCCTGTATATAAATTTTATCATAAAAATTTAAATCTATGTAAGTACGTCCCAAATTAATTATCTGATGAACTTCGCAAATAGTTATTGAAATGTTTCGTATTTTGTTAGATGTTTGTCAGTTATTATTACATCCTGTAATATTTGTCAATTTTTTAGATAGTATTGGGTCGAACACTGAAACTACATATGAAAGAGTTGCTCTCCCTGAACATGTATGTACGTATCTTGTTATTTTAACTTAAACTTCAGTGAAATATCGCTGGCTATATAATAAACTGCATTAAAAATCAATCAAGAACATGTGCAAACTGCATAGCACAATTAGGACTCTAATTTTGCGAAATTTTCTCCTTTTAAATCATATAGAATTAATATTTTGTTCTTTTTTTTTGTAGTGAACCTGTATTTTATTTTTTTGTTAAAATGGTGTGTATCTTCAGACAACATATGAAATTGTATCCCCACAAAATACCGATTTAAAAGAAAAATTACTGACAAAATTAGACTCATTTTTAGTACCATCTCAAACTGCCACAATATAAGAAACAAATCTAATTACCTGTTATGTAGTATGTATACATAGGTTTCCATGTATACGTAAATTTATATAAAACATAAATCGGGAAAACTGAATGATTTTAATTTTTAAAAATAATGGTTCATACTTTTATGGTAATACGTGTGTGAAGCAACTTATCGCATTTTTACTATTATTCGAAATGGGGATTTTTCTGAACGGTAAATTACACGATTCGATATCCAACTATAAATAAGAGCAAGTTAACAATTGTTGTTATAGTGTTAATTAAGTACTGTCACAGAATCAGAAGAAATTTATAATGAAGTCAACTATTGTCTGCTTAGTTGCGTGTAGTCTCGTTTTGATAAGTGCCACAGAGCAGCCCATACAGCCTCAAGTACCACTATTTAATACTGATTTGCTACGGCAAACACGGTAAGATATTTTTCTCTTTAAAGCTGAAAACTATTATTTTTGAAGTGAATACTTCTTTGGCTTCATAAGAGTGATTGGAATTTTCGTCTCGAAAGAGAGAAAGTATATGACTCTTTCTCTCTCGCTCTTTCTCTCCTATGAAATTGGTAAAATAAGTTGAGACTCGATAAAGAAGTATTCACTTCTATCACGTGTACTGTGATACTCGCGACTTTCTTTTTAAATGTTTACATATAGCAAAAAGATTCGGAACTAGATATAATTATTTAAGATGTTAAATTTATATAGATTTTAGTTTTTAACGCATATTACCAAAATTAGGGGTAGTTGCAAATAATGAAAGAAACCCTAAAAAATAGAAAATTTATCTACTGAGCCTTTAACAATGACAATGGGTAAACCTATCATCAAAAATGCTAGAGGTTTTCAGACTCTAAGTTTCTGGGGCAATGTGGAATTCGGCACAAATTTGTAAATAGAAAAGTGTTATAAAACAGGGTATATTAATCCGTATTCGCTAACTGACATCTGGTGTCAGGAAGTGGCGAACTCAGTAGCATTTTTTTTGCATGATCAAATGCGATAAAAGGTTAAATGGGGTCGTTGGAACGCCGACAAAGTTTCGAGAATCGAAAAAAGTGCGCGACAGCAATCGGAAATTTTTAGGAGAAAACCTTCTCTAAATGTTGGGAAATTTGACTTTAAATGTTATAACGTCGATTTCTAGCTCAAAATAATGAAGATTATTATATTTTTCTCGACAAGCAATGTTTTATAGTGACTTAACGAGAATTGATGCGGAAAACTGCATTAGAAAGCATTTTGGAAATGATGATAAGTTTCATACAAGATGAGTTAGTTGAGTTTAAACTGTGCATTTTTAAGTTTTGAGTCGACACCACCATTTTTAAGTTTTGAGACGACACCACTTAACATGTAGATATGTTGCATATTGCTGTGGGGAACCCATGCTTACTCTGAAATTGCCTGCCTTTGACTCCACATACGTTATCAATTTTGGAGAAGCAGAGCCTCTTCGGCTCCGGCCCCAGGGTGTAAACAGTGCCAGTTTAGTGACCCCAACGAAGCTGAAAATCCCAAAGGAAACTGGAAAACGTTTTTCTCCAGAGCCTCTACTTTCTCCAAAATTGATGACATGTCATAAGGAGTCAAAAGCAGGCAACTGTAGGGAAGCACCACTTAATATGATATTACTGGAAAACCGCATCTATCTGATTAAAAATGCCATATTGGTGTTTTTTGGATTCATAGTTTGAAAAGAAATACAATAAATAAATTCATAATTCATAAACGTGGTGCTAAAAAAAGTTTATAACAGTTTTCTGTGCGAATCGATGAGAAAATCACGGTAAAATTGGAACATGCAGAAATCTCATCAATATTTCGACAGTCTGCTTTTGATGCACTATGGGAACTTTAAACGAATACGTCTTTCAATTGTTTAACATGACGCTTAAGTTAAAATAAGTACATTTATCATTGAATTGCCTGAAATCTCGTTGAAAACAGTTTGAAACTGAAAAATGGGCCAGAGCCGAAAAATGTGGAAATTTTTTGATGATGGGGGCAAAATGGAGCAAAACCGATGGCAGCTCTAAGTTAATAAATAAATCGTCACCTGAGAACCAGGTTATTCTTTGTCCATTTTTCAAAATTTAACAATACATTAGTTTTAATCCCCAACTTGCATCATGTACATCTTAATGATTTTCTTTTTGAGAACTGTAATATAGTTGGGTTTAAAACTTTATACCCCAAAAAATACTAAAAGTTTTTACAGTCTAGAAGTAATTTATCATTAAAAAAAATTGTTAGGACATGGAATAAATGGCTTTTTACAGAAAAATTTAACTAGCAAATTAAATTATTCTATTTCCATAACCATTCTTTCTTATAATGAAAAAACGGTGAGAGTTACGTAACAATTAATTCGAAAGAGCATTAACAAAATAACGGACTTCTAGATTACATAAAATTAGTAATATGAAATAGGTACTTAAAATTTGTTTATAAAACTACTACTGCTGAAAAGTGATTAGACAGGCTTCTGATGGGTTCAATTTTAAATTCAGCCAGATTAGAAGGAGGGGGCTGAACTGTACGCCTCGGGAAATTTTCAAAAAGAAAATTAAAAACATCTTGAAGTTAAAGAAATACGAATATTTGTTTATTCTTCCGCTTGTCTCTTGCTTAGGCAACCCGAGCCGAATTGATTGCTCAATCTAATTCGGTGCTCACAAAATAATTTGCAAGGCGCCCGTAAAGAATATTTACTGCAAAAACCCTGTCAAAGTTATTCGTTGGATGAACTTAATAATAATTTGAAAATACCTTTGAACACCCTCAACATCTGGGATATTATCCCTACCGTCTCATTCGACTGAAGTACCGCCTGATTTGCTTGAGCTTGAAGTACCTAAACCTAACCCACATAACTTTTATTGATAGCATATTTTACTATGCTATGGTATCAGCTCTAGCGGTCGACGAGAGCGAGTAGAGCTTCTGCGTTTAACCTCGATCCCCAGTGAGTTTATAAAATAATTTTTATTTTCATATTTTGTTTCAGACGTGATCCACCCCGTTTCTTCGGTAGCGGTGGGGGCAATGGCCAATCACAGCAGGGCAATTTCGGAGTTCAGTATCCAAATGGTAAGAAAAAAAATTCATGTCACGTTATCAAAATATCCCATAGAAAACAAATTTAAAAATGGTTCCAGATACAATATAAGAACTGCAATATCTATGTACAAGATCATTTTTAAAGCAAAATTTGCGTTTTTTTCGGGTTTAATATTATTGAAAACAAAATCCAAGATAGCCTTTGCCTTTTTTCAACGGATCATACTATTTTTTATTCAGTATCTGAAAACTTTGTAGTTTTAAATGTATGAAGTGATACAAAAGTATAACATTAAGCTAAATTTGAATGTTTTAATTTTGAAAATATAACTCAATGTTTCCTTTAATGACACTATTTATATACCAGGTGATAGCGTGAAATACCAAAGTTTTATTCATTGTTGGTTAAAGTTAAGTATTTTGAAAATATTTCAATGACTCTTTGCTTATTTGTTTATAATGAGAATTTCACTTGAGGGGCGGCTTCAAATTAAAACTGTACTTTATAAGAGTGGAGAAAGTGTCAGTGAAACGCGTCCTAAATTTCCACCAAAATGTATCAGTTAACACAATTTTAAAATTTAAGGCCCTATTTGAAGACACAATCTTTACATATGAGAAGAAAGGCTACGGATGGGAAAGGGAACCGGGATCGGGCTGTTTTAAATTATTTTAGGTTGAATCTCATGAAGTCGATTTCTGATGCAGTTCGAGTCTTAACTAGTGTTCCAGAAGATGAAGGGTTAGCTTTGGCATTGTTCAGAGAATGTTGAAATAGTTTAACTATGCCTCATATCATGTTCTCCAGTACAGAATTTACCACATGAACAAAAAAACTTCGCTTTCATTTTGTTTCACAAATTATAATCCGAGAGAAAGATAATGATCCCCCTCGGGAAGGACAAAGCCACCTTTAGCTCATCCGGGATATTAACCCGACATAGCACATCAGAAAATACCAGGAAATTTCGAAACATTAAATACCAAGGGAGGACTAGACTTTTTATCTGGTATGCCACACCATAACTCAATAATGGGATTATCGGGCCAGTATTCTACAATGGATCCCTAAGTGGAGAACCATACATAAATATTCTCCAAAATGATATGGAGATAATTTTAGGCCAGTTACCACTAGAAATTTATAGCAATATAATATGGCAACAGAATGGGGTACCGCCCTATGCTGTTCATTAAGTTTTGCGATATCTTAATGAAAATTACGTTGAATGGATCTGGCGTTACGAAAATATTCGATGGCCACCTAATAAGCCACCAACCTTACAATTTTCGTGGGGTCATTTAAACAATGCCGTTTACCAACAAAGGAATGAAAATACAGAAGAAATCAGCCAAAATTATTAATCAGATGAATCGCCTTAAGCAAAAAGTCGAGACAATACCATACCGGCAATATTATAAAGGTTAGGAATGAGTTATAGGTCATGATTCGAAAACAATGGTGGTCATATAGAACATTTAAATTATTAATAATATTTTTATCTTTGCTAGATTGTTAGTGTTAATTGTTATTATCATGTTTTACTTTGTATGTAATATTCATTTCAGAAATACGCAATTTTGCATCAATTTGAAAGTTAAAAACTAACTCCTTGTCTGTCAGTATAAATGAGACCACCGACAATAATCAATAAATCAAGGTAAATAAATATTAACACCAGCAACTTAAATTTACACAGGTTATTTGCAGGCCTACTCATGGGCTAATTTATTTTTGTTATTTGTACTTTCAATATTAAAGTTTTTAAAACTTTTATGTCACAATAATAAGTAACATAAAAACACGAAATTTACAAATACTAAAGAAAAAATGGTATGTTCCGCTGAAAAAGTGCAATGTTAATGTCATAACTATTTTGTTTTAATTGCAATTACTGTTTTTCGGTTAGCGTTTTCGATTGCCCCAGAAAAAAAAATTTGTTTAAAGCTATTTTTGATCTTATTCTCAATAATATTGAAACCGAAAAAAACGCAACTTTTACTTTAAAATGGATGCCTCTATACAGGTCATCGTTACCTTTTAAAATAGGGGTTTTTAAGATGGCTAACTCCTTCGATTGGAAATTGCACTATATAAATGAACTATCTACCAAGAAAAAACCAAGTTAGAAGCCTACTTTAAATTTTGGTCATTTCATACCCTAAAAAATATTTTATTGATAGGAGCAGGAGGGCAACTATCTTATGGGCATGTTAGAGGATATGGACATGATGTCAGTGTTGACGCTATGGTACCAGTATGGTCTAAACAAGGTCGACTTGGAGAATCCACACTAAACGTGGGAGGAGGTGTAAGTCAACACTTTGGAGGACCAAGCGGAAATCACATGACTGATAAGAGAGTCGGAGTATCTTTTGTACATAGATTTTAACTGCTATAATACTGGATATAAAACGTACTATTTTTTTAGATAATTTTTTGTTTTTTATTTTTGTATACATTTAGAGTGACGAAATTTATGCAATTTATTTGCTTTTCACTACCAACTAACTACATCTGATAAAAGTGAAGAAAGTGAAATAAGGTTCCAATAAATGCTGCAGAAACTAGTAAAATATTTTTTTTCTGTTTTGCATTCAAAATTATTCCATTTCGATACGCAAATGCGTGTCGAAAAGAGGTTTTTTTCGACACCCCGCGGCCGCCGCCGCCGCCGCGCCGGCCGCGCCGGAAGCTAGGCGGTTGTATCACGAATGCTCTCCTAGTAGAGTCGTACCAGAAAGGCGAACATTTGCAAACATACATACTAGTTTGACTGAAACAGGTAATTTGAAGCCAAATAATCAATTAAAAGGGGTCCACGGACTGTAAGAACTCCAGAAATTGAAGAAGCATTTTTAAATTCGATTGATGAAAATTCTGAACTGAAAAATTTGAAATAATTTGAATCTTTCGCACGTTCTAGTGTGGAAAATTTTGCACGATTGTCTGTTGTACCTGTATCATATTCAACGAGTTCCAGCGTTACTTCCCAAACATTGTTTGAACATGAAATAATGTTTATAGATGAAGCTAACTTTTCCAGTAACGCTATCAGTAATTTCCAAAACAATCATATTTGGGCCGGCCTTGCATACATGTATCTAGGTACAAAAATTTGTACGGGGTGGCCAACTAAGAATGCGAGGTACTGTATCTTGGGGAAACTCTCCATCGTAGAGACTTGCGGCAAAAAATGTAATTACTAAAATGATCAAGAGAAAAACTTGGAAAATATTTTCAAGTTTCTAAAATGACCACTAGGGGGCGTATCTGCAATTTTGAATCTTAAAAGTGATGTTTCTGTGAATTCCGCTATATTAACCTAATAAAAAAAATCTACATATTTGAAGTTGAGGATAATGTAAAACTTTTTTGTTTAATGCTTTTTGCTGTATCTCTAAAAATAAAGTGGTGGGGGGGGGTATTCAGTTTTTTTAAATAACACCCTGTATCTGCGAAACGGCTAAGCCGATTTTAACAAACTTTAGCTCGTTCAAAGGAACTATTCTTGGGCTACAAATGTTGTATTATTTAAAGTTTCGTTAGTTTCACATGTCGCCGCTAGAGGGCTATTTTCGACATTCCGACAGAAATGGTTAATTTTCATAAAAAAATTAAATGCATTGATATGATTTATTCCATGAAAAAGTAGCTAAATAATGGCTAAACAAGCTAGCGAAAACCGCATCTCGATATCTTGTTCCTAACCCAAAATATAGGCAAAAAAAATGTATTACTTACGAAAATCCCTTAATTTTTTTTTTTACTATATTTATCTCGAATTTTCTCTTTTATAAAAGTTGTGGCCCTGAAAAGGACCGATTTAAAAAAGGAAGATTCGTAGTGCCCCAGCAAATGCTCGAAATGCTGACCATCACGCTCTAAGCATTAAAAAAAAGTTCTACATTATCTTCAACTTCAAATATGTGGAATTTCTTTATTTGGCTCATATAGCGGAATTCACAGAAATATCACGTTTTTAGATTCAAGATTGCAGTTACGCCCCCTGGTGGTCATTTTAGACACTTGAAAATATTTTCCAGGTTTTTCTCTTGACCGTTTTACTAATTACATTTTTT
>JAEQML010076169.1:0-13482 GCA_016904865.1 Pissodes strobi
TTACCAAGGTATGCACAAAGTCTTGACACTTGACACAAATTTTAGGACTAGCCAAATATCTAAAAAATATTTTCTTAATAATGTGCAAGAATATTTCAATGTATGTAATTACATATAATCAACTTACTTTTACGTCGCCTCTTGAGTCAAAACCATCTAATTGATTCAAAAGCTCCAACATAGTTCTTTGAATTTCCCTTTCTCCGCCAGAGTTTGAATCATACCGTTTGGTTCCAACCTACAAAATATTATAGTCTTTTAACTACACTACCGCCAAAAAAAAACAGAAAATCATCAATTATACCAACATAGAGTGCGCTTAGCCATATTCCGTCGACTTTGTATACTTTAATCTGCTCTTTTTTACATATTTTGCAAGCGGTAAGTACATATTGATCTGAAAAAAGATTTTGTGTTCACTATCGAACAATGATTTGAAGATGAGATTGAAGTAGTTCTTCATTTCAGAACTCCAGAAACTCCATAAGAAAAGGCCTATGGACAAGGGAGATAGATAATTTTAAGGGTTTGAAAAATAATATTATCACCAGCATTGAAACTTAATAAATGAAAAATAAGGTTTATGTAGGGAAGCTTAAAAGTGACCAATTATGTATTGTAATGAAACAATCTTGCAATGCAATGCAAACATTTTAATCCAAAGGTACTTCTATAACCATCACCATCAGTGTTACTTGTCAGTGGAAAAAGGACATATCCATGGAGATAAACAACACAAATCGACAATGGTCACAATTAAATTTCACACATAGTACGTCACATTTTTGAGAAAATTTAAAAATGCATACAAAGCAGAGCGCTTTCGGCCTTAGGCCATCATCAGTCCTTCTTTGTCAGGAACCAGCACATGTGAGTCAAAACAATCAAACTCTTGGACCACACATATGTTAAATATGGAAATTAAAATAAAATTAAAAATTACATCACAAATCACAGAGAAAGAGGGGGCTGTTATAACCCATTATTCAAATTTCTAAGGAGTCTGAGCGGCTACAGTCGCTAAAGATGTAGCCGCTGCTAAGTGTCATTCAGAACCGCAATATATATTCAGAAGGGAGTACCAAAAGGCAGTGTGCCTAGGCCATTATTACTTATTATTTAGGTGTTATTACTTATTATTTAGGTGAACGATCTGTCACTGTCATAAGAGAGTCAAAATTTTCTTGTATCTTAAGAGGATAGACTACCGACCTTTATTGATATTACGTTTTATTCCAAAACGAAAAAAGTTAGAATCACGAAATTTGGTGTGCGGCTTGTACATTCGATTGACTAGAAAGCATGGGTGTTTAAAAATGTTATTAATTTTTTTATAACAAATTTTGAACCGTTTTTTTGGTGAAAACGTGAAAATACGTTTCCACCAAAAAACCGGTTCAAAATTAGTTATAAAAAAATTAATAACATGTTTAAACACCAATAACACCATGCCTTCTAGTCAATCGAATGTGCAAGCCGCACACCAAATTTCGTGATTCTAAGTTTTTTCGTTTTGGAATAAAACGTACTATCATTTTATAATAAAAGACCGGTAGTATGTCCTCTTAAAGTACATTTTGCTCATATGTACGAAAGTTTGGTTGCTCCGAATTATTCGGCTTTCCAGTAATAAAATATTAAGCGGTATCCTGTAAAAACTCGAAATGGCGAAAAGTTTAAATTCAATTAGCTCACCCTGTATAAATGGTATCATTATTTGCAAAGTGTCTTCTGATACAATTTTTCACGGAATTCTCGTCAAGTAACCGGCTTTTCTAAAAAAATCCTTCATTTTTTTAACTTCGAAATCGATGTTTTTTTACAATTTCCTTGAAAAGTCTATTTTCTCGACATTTTCAAAACAGAGAAGCATTTAGCGACTTTTTCTCCTAGAAATTCTCAATCGAACTGTCATTTTAATTTTTCGATCTTTTCGACTTTTTCGGCGCTAGAACGACCCAAAGTGACCCTTTATCGTATTATTTGGTAATGCATAAAAATGCTACTGGATTCGCCAATTACGACACCAGATGTCACTTAACGGATCTTGCACATAGCGAATAATGTACAGGGTGTTTTAACGAGGACTGAACAGGGGCTTATATTTTACCTTCCCTGTATTAAAAAAAAATAAAATAGCGATCGATGTATTTTTTCTGCTAAATTTAAAAACTGAATCAAAAAAAACATTTGAACAATAAAGAAAAGATTTACGTCATGGACTTTAAACGGAACACCCTGTATATTACTTCATTTTGTGACTCTAGAGAAATTTAAACACATTTCGTGTGTAATATCCTATACCTATCTCTAGCTGTAAGAAATATTGACAATTGAAAGTCAGGCATTTTAACACTGTGACAGGCTCTAACATCTAAATCGCACGAGATGAAAGAAAACGGTTTGCATATTCATACCTTAGAGTTTCATAAGCTATCGAATGACAGTAACTTCGAATTTCGGTTCATCCATGCCGTAAGCCTTTTGTGTTTGGTTCAAATGATTTTTTTGGTTCAATTTTTGAATTTGGCAGAATAAAAATACATTTAATGGCTATTTTTTTTGGTTTGTTTTAAAAATATAGGGAAGGTAAAAAGTATGCCTCTGTTCAGTCCTCGTTGGAACACCCTATACATAGACGACATCGATTAGCTTTAACAGAGAGGAGCACTCTATAGATCCATTCAGATGTATCAGGTTGGTGCATAAGTAGCTAGCGTTTAAAAAAAAATATTAAATAAGATAATTCTCTAACTAAAACAGTTTTATCCACAATACCGAAACAGAATTATGCACTCGACGCGCGTTTCGCTAACCATATTAGCATCATCAGGAGATGATTAAAACTTTGCTTAAAATCTACCTAACTCTATTTTATACTAACTATTTGCTTAATCAAGCGTAACCAAAAATAACCAATCCTGAAATCCTATTAGTCACGCTCGATCAACCAATACAATGGACTGTAGGAATAGGCCCTCTATCTCTATTTAAACTATTCTTACATTTAATAATTTCGTATGCGTCTAATAATCTCCTATTAGATATATTATGAATTAATTTTAATTTTTATTCTATGATTATTATCAAAAGCGTGTTGGGCAACACTTGATTTTTCTGTTCTACAATACTTTAAATGAGCTATGTGTTCTTTCAATCTCGTTTGTATAGATCTTAGAACCAAAAATATGTTGGGCAAACTAGAAGGTTTATACAAACGAGATTTAAAGAACACATAGCTCATTTAAAGTATGGTAGAACAGAAAGTGTTGCCGAGCATAATTTTGATAATAATCATAGAATATCAATTAAAAATTTTAATTTAATTAATAATAGATTATTAGACGCATACGAAAGTATGGAAATTAATAATTGTAAGAATAGTTAAAATAGAGATAGCGGGCCTATTCCGTACAGTCCATTGTATTGGTTGATCGAGCGTGACTAGTAGGATTCTAGAATTGGTTCTTTTCGGTTCCGCTAAACAGTTAGTATAAAATAGAGTTAGGTAGACAAGTTTAGTTTTAATCATCTTCTGATGATGCTAACATGGTTAGCGAAACGCCCGTCAAGTGCAAAATTCTGTTTCGGTATTGCGGATAAAACTCCGTTTTAGTGCATTTTGCCGAAGGTTCCAAACCCCAACATAGTGAATAAGACCAACAAAACCTAAAAACTAATCAACAAAGAATTTTCCTGCATTGCTTACAATTGTTTTCCAACTATTTGGTAATTTTTTTAATCGACGCCTGAGAAAAGCTGATGGTTTAGAATATCGTATAGTCAATTGTGAAGATCAGCTTCGTTAGCAAACGAGTTACCTCGCAGGTTGTTAGACAAAGACGGGAAAAGGTGAAAATCTGACGAAGCAATGACAGGAGAATAATGTGGATACGGAACAACTTCCCAACCCAGTTCTTGGATAGCCGCTTTCGTAATGTTAGCAGTATGCGAGCGAGCATTATCGTGCTGTCGAATCACTAGATTCTGTCTCCCTGGCTGTTTTTCTCGAATTGCATCTGCAACATTATTGAGCTGTTGGCAATAAATCTCAGCAGTGATGGTTACATTTCTGGGCAGCAGTTCATAGTAACCTCTAAACCGATCAAACCATTTTCGTGACATACTTTCCTTGATAGCGTTCTCTCTGTACACTGCGTAAATGGTTTAACGGCGTCAGCTGCTTTTGTTCCACGGCTAAACTCAAAGAAAAGGTTATGTCGAAAATGTAATTTTTTTTCCTATATGACACTCCATTTTCTTTAACTGGTAATTAAAATAACGTTTCTTAAAAATTAAACAAACATCTTATGACGTTTTTAGCAGCACAAACCTTTAATACTAAAATGACATTGAGAAATACCATATTCATTTGATTGGCACTCTTGCCTCGAGGAACTGAAAACGCTATGGACTTATGCATCAACCTAACATAATAAATTTTCAATCTAAAAAAAAAACTTAAAAAGCATGTCTTAATTCAGAAGAACTGTAAGAAGCTGCCTATTAGATCTGGAACCTATTTGTATTGGATTATCTGAACCAAATTTAATTATGTATTATTGATCTCTGCAAGGCGATATTATTTTATTTTATTAGTAGACTTTAGGCTGATATTTTAATTTTTAAAAAATTTATTTGCTTGTATTTTATTATATGTGCCTTGTGTAACCCGCTAGACAAGGTAACAATATCATGGAAGAATTTTTTTTGAAACTACAGAGTCATTCAATGAAGTGTTTAAGCGGCTGTTTTTTATTTTTAAGCACATCGACAAAATCAGGTCCAAAAGTTTGACATTTTTGAGAAGAATAACAACCATTTGTCAAAAAATAACAATAGAACATCAAGGTTTAAAAATATGTCCAAAACTTATTTAGGGTAACTTTATATAGCACGTCCGAGTTGCGACCGACAGCCTGGGAAGAGATGTAGCCAAAATTGGGTCAATCTAGATAGGATAGGAATAGGTAGATGGGAATGTCTCATCAATACCTGCCGAATAGTTTCTTGTCAATAAGAAAAAGCCATTAGATTTGTTTGTGGAGTGGATCCCAAACTGCTGTAGACAAGGGGTACCTCGGAAACGGTATGCGTGGTGCTCACAAATAGATCTAAACTGATTTGAAACGATACTCACTTTCCCCTACCAATACCTTCCAAAAGCATTATACAAAAATTACGAAATTGTAAAAATATACAACTATCTACTAATGCGCATAAAAGAGCAGCGATCAACCGGAGCTTTCATAAAGCTGCCACGCTGCTTTTGCCTGGAACAGCATATTACTCTTGGCCAGACGATTATACTACAACTTGTAATGTGTTTGGCTGAAAGAATGAGACCACACATTTTCTACCCGGAACATATTTATACAAATATTTTAATCTATTCTTCTTACCATGAATAATAATTTAAATGTAAGGGATGGTAGGAGCAACCGCGAAATCAGTAACTTTATTGTTGACTTGTTGTTTTACAGTTTCAAAAAAATTGCCTCTTAGTTTAATTTTAGCTTTAACTTATACTAGTTTAGAATTTATTTAAGTTTAAATTTCACCACTTTGTTTGTACGTGAAAATTGTATGCCCTAATTCTACCATTTGCTTTTCATGTGCTATTTTGTTTTTTTACTTTGCTTTGTAAACAATTCTTATATATCTTATGAAAATAAAGCATATTTGAATTTCAATCTGAAAAAGTAACAAAATCATAACTCTCCCATTCTGCTACAGATCTAGGATTCTTCTTATGACTCATAAAAACAAAACACACTTCTACTGTAATAAGAATAGTACCAAAGTTTACAGAATACATATAAGTTGCCCCACTCACGGTCAGAACTTTGATGTAATAAGATCACAAGCGTGCCGCAGATACCCGCCTCCCACCTTTTTCAACGAGGTACTGACGTCTGACGTGTTGGAATAGGTAGATAGGTAGGTTCGCGCGTTGAGCGAACACGCATAAATAAGGGGAACACGGTGCCAGAATAAATAGAAATGTAGAAACTATACTGTGATTGTATAGCAAAACACTAATTTTATTTAACACCATCATTGTCCACTGTCATGCTACGCATAATACGATCCTTTACAGTCCTTACGGCACTATGCTATATTAGCCGCTTCTGACTGGTGGGTTAGCGTCACTTTAGAGTGACTGTTAACTCTTCACGCATGGTTCTCCGCTCGCTCCGATGCGCAACCAAACTAACTGAAACTAATCCAAATTTACAGAAAAAAACAAACAACCTTAAAAAAATAAAGAAAACATGTCTCGACCCCGATGGAAATTGAACGCGGTCCGTCCACATTCCCTGCTGGGATAAACTGACTGGACCGTAGATAAAGTGAAAGTGACGTTAATCCACCAATCAGAAGCGGCTAATATAGCATAGTGCCGTATGACTGTAAAGGATCTCACAATGTTCATGCTACACTGTACGTCACCTTTAGGTGGCGCGGAATCGATGGGGACCCGATACCTCTCAAGCGGGACGCATTTATTCTGTAAACTTTGATGCGTAATAAATTACGCATATCTAAAAAAGGCGTTCATACCGGTATCCACCTACAAGCTGCAAATCCAACTTGTTGAGATATGTATTATCATTTTATTTAAAAAGATACTTACAGCATCAATTTCATCTATGAAAACAATGGATGGAGCATGTTCTTCAGCTACCCTAAACAATTCTCGGACCAATTTGGGACCGTCTCCTAAATATTTCTGAATGAGTTCAGACCCAACCACCCTCAAAAACGTAGCTGATGTCTGATTAGCCACAGCTTTTGCTAATAGGGTTTTGCCAGTACCAGGAAGACCATAGAGAATTACGCCTTTGGGAGGTTTTATACCTAAAATTTAAAATTTTCTTAATGAAGACAAATTTAGTAACTTGAAACAATATCATAAAAACAGGTGTTACCTTACCCATTTCCTCATAATATTCAGGATGAGTAAGAGGTAATTCAACAGATTCTTTAATTTCTTGAATCTGAGTATCCAAACCGCCTATATCAGCGTAAGTTTCTTGAGGGGCCTTTTCCAATTTCATCACAGTTACCATTGGATCAGTGTCATCGCCTAATATATATTATTCGTTAGCAAAATCTATTACATCCGAATATTTTTATTAACTGCATGTTTTACGAGTGTTAAGACAATAAATATCAATTATTATTGTTTAACACTTTATGATCAATCCATCTTTTTGAGTTTGGATTGTCTAAATTGTTTCATTACTTTAAAGGCTATAGTTCACATAGTATTGTTTTAATGATATATATTTAAGTAATGAAAATACAAATATTCATATATGCCTATAAATTATATTATTACCTAAAACGCCAACTACTGCATGTACTTTATGATTCAGCAGCACTGAACATCCTGGTTCTAACTGATCTTTATCCACAAACGACAGGATACTCACATAATGTTCACTTCCCACTGAAGTGGAAACAATGGCATGATTATCATCAATGATTTCTTCAAGGTTGCCAACTGACATTGGAGTCCCTGCAGTAAAAATTAGAATTAGGTAAATGTTGTATATTACATTGCTGAAAGATTACTGATCCAAGAGCCGTCTAAATATTTTAAAAATATGTAAGAGCATTTTTTCACTGGAAATCGGTAACGTAGCCCTTTAAAGTTTAACATGCAACATATAGAGTGTATCTATACACCGTGATTTCAGCGATCTGTAGTGTAAATTTATTAGTAACAAAATACCAAGCCTAAGAACGCTAACTAACGATAATACAAATCTGTAATATTTCATTAAAAGTAAAAAACAGTAAGAACACCAAGGTTCTAATATCTGATTGGGTATTAGTACACCTATTCTAATTCTGCTCAGTGCGCGCTCATTGTTTAAGAAAAGTTCGGGCTATGTTGCATGTCTTCAGTATTATCATCTTCTGTATATGATGTATCTCTGTATCCAGCTGAAGTTGTTTCAGAGCTGCATGAACGTTTTACGTGTGATGTCTGTTCTGAATGTTATAAATGGAATGATTTGCGCTCTTTCCTGCTTGCTTATTCTTCCCACTTCTATTGCCAAGGGGGTATACTTGTCTGTTTTTCGGTGTATTTTTTTGGTGATATTGGTATCTCTTGGTATCGCGGCGTTTATTAGATATGTGGCCTTTGGTCTTGTTCTTTTTATTCAGTAATATGAGCTTGGGTCTGTTGTGTAGAATTTTATCAGAGTTTATATCATAGTACAGCTTGAACAAATTATTTTCCAATATACTGTAATTATAATATTGTGCTTCTGTTGATCAGATTAAATTTAAGTGTTAATGCCTAGTGTATTATTTTCGCTGCTGTTATTATTATTATTATGATCGTTTTTCATTCTTTTCTCAGGTTTATCCTTTCAGGCACCTTTTCACGGGTCGATCTGAGTTGAACGATTTGGGTCGATTATTGAATCGAAAGAAAATTGTACTTTCGGCTTGGCCGTTCGGCGGAGTGAATCGATTCGATGGAAGTAGAAAGACTGTCTACTTTTGGTAGGCGATTTCTTCGAATTATTCCAATGTTTTTTTCTAAAAGTTCTTCAAAATGTGCATTATACATTCTTAGATTATTCCTATAAGCCTCTAACGTATTCTCGCAGCAGACTGTGGGATGCACCATGGGTATTTCGTCACAAAATCCATGGTCTCGTCCAACAACCCTGTCTTTTCTCTTCTTTTTTAATTTAGCCATTATTTCATCCCGAATTGAACAACAAATTAATTGCACCCTACATCAATAATTTCACGTCACGCCATTTGGTACTACAATTATTCAACATGCATCGCCTACCGTGTAAACCTTTTTGCTTTCAACACTGGTCGAACTGTGGTCGAACGACCCAAATCGTTCAACTCAGATCGACCCGTGAAAACGCGCCTATAGGCAGACGAGCGTGTATTTGCCTAGTGCGCTTATTCCTTAGAAAAGTTCGGGCTATGTTGCATGTTTTCAGTATTATCGCTTTGTGTATTTGATGATATATCTTTGTATCTAGCTGAAGTTGTTTCAGATGTTGCGTCAAGGTTTTATATGTGATGTCTATTGCGGATATTATGAATGGAATGATTTGTACTCTTTCCACATCTATTGCCAAGGCAGTATACTTGTCTGATTTTTCGGTGTATTGTTCTTTTCATCCAGTAATAATTGTGTGGTAGAGTTTGATCAGTGTGTATGATTATATCATAGTTCAGTTTGAACCCATTATTTTTCATTATATTGTTTGGTGTGTAATACCTATATTGTACTTCTGTTGATATCACATTAAATTTAAGTGGTCTATTACGTTCGCTGATGTGTCTTTCTATGTATGCTATTCCCGCTAGTCTTTTGCATTCACCTATTACATTTACAATTGTTTCCTGATGTTGATGGCATTTGCTGCATAGGTCATTTATCTGTTTCTTTACAATGTATTTTTAGTAGTTCTTGGTTGCCATTAGCTCCTGTATCTAATATGAAGCCCTCTGTTTCTAAGTAGAGTTGTCTTTTCTGTAGCGACTTGCACATGTCTTCTTTGTACATATATTGGTTCTTAATAATGTATAGGTGCTCCATGCAATTTCTTTCGTGACCATTCTTCTATTTTATCTTGTGAAGTTTACATCTCGCACACACACCGCTCGTCGAGCGCCATAGGATCTACCTTTAGTGTGTGTGCCACTGCCATAAAAAAAAAAAAAATCTGTTGTGGTTGTGATTCAGATTGTGAGAGAGTCAGCTGTGTGTATTCTGTGTATTCCTTATCTGCTTGTGTGACTGCTCTGTGCAACGAAGTAAGCTTGTTATGGAAGTATCTTCTGAGGATTTCTATCTGATTTGCGTAGAGTATGTGAATATCTATGAGTCCTCTTCCTCCTTCTTTCCTGTCTATTGAGCCTCTCTTTGCATGAGTTTAAGTGTAGTTTTCTATGTTTCGTCGGTTCAGATCTTATGAGCATATTTATATTATAGGTCGTTTGTTATCCATAGGAATATGTGCGGGGCAGGATGATAAACGTGTTAATGGCTTTGAATAGGACCTTCGAATTTAATTTAGGATTAGTGTCAGGCAACTTGTTGCTTATTTCCACACCTCAGTTTTAGACTGCTGCTTCGGCTCTAGCCCCAGGGTATCAATTGCACAAGTGCTAATTTAGTGACACCAATGAAGCTGAAAAATCTAAAAAACTGCAAAATACTCAACGTTTCGAGGAAGAAATCTGTCCCCACTGTCAAGAATTAGAAATATAAAAATGATTAATAAATGCAATTAAAACAGTAAAAAGCTCGTGCACTTTGCCAAGTTTTGACTTTAACAAGATGTCAAAAATAATGTCGTTATGACATTACAAACTCCGAATTCGATTCCAGTGTCACTGTACACTATTATCTTTAGTAGTTCTCTCGTTTGTGTCTGTGTTGTTGGGGCATATATTTTGAGGTCATCCATATATAGAAGGTGGTTAATTTTTTGTTCTACTTTTTTCTGATGTTTGATCTGAAAACCGTATTTTGTATTATTTAATCTATTCGAGAGTGATTCACTTGAAAGATTCCTCTTTTAATTTTTATGGTGTCGGTTTTTATTTCTCCTTTTCCTTCGGTTTGTTCTGCAGGCGTTCATGATGGGTGACAGGTCATTTCTTATAGATGGATGTATTTTGTAGATTTCTAGTATTTTTTTTTAGCCATGAATGTAGCACAGAGTCGAAAGCTTCCTTCCTGACTCAGTTTAACATTAAGAAATTTCTAGGTGGTCCAAAAGACAAAATTGAAATATTAGAAATAAGTGGAATATATGAAATTGGATGCATGGGTTGTAACCAAAAATATGTTGGGCAAATTAGAAGATCTATACAAACGAGATTCAAGGAATACATAGCTCATTTGAAGTATGGAGAACAGAAAAATCAAGTGTTGCCGAGCATGCTTTTGATAATAATCTTAGAATATCAATTAAAAATTTAAAATTAATTAATAATATAACTGATAGGAGATTATTAGACGAATATGAAAGTATGGAAATTATTAAATGTAAGAATAGTTTAAATAAAGATAAGGGTCTATTCCGTATAGTCCATTGTATTGGTTGATCGAAAGTGACTAGTGGGATTCCAGGATTGATTCATTTGGTCCCGCTTGATTAAGCAAACAGTTAGTATAAAAGAGAGTTAGGTAGATTCTAAGTTCAGTTTTTATCATCTCCTGATGATGCTAACATGGTTAGCAAAACGCACGTCGAGTGCAATAGTTCTGTTTCGGTATCGTAACTAAAATTCCGTTTTAGTTAAGAAATTCTATTTAAACCGGTAAAATTAAGGTGCACAAGTTGGCGGGAAAATATACCTACAAGAAGTTTTCACATAAAAGTATCGAACATGTCACATTTTACTAAGCAAGGAATATACAAAACTAAAATACATAAAAGTTCTAAATAAAATACATACAAATACTAATATAATCGATAAAAAATTATACAATACATTTATTACATAATATGATGATTCAATGAAGAAGTGTATGTTGGAAGAAAATAAATGAGCCTGTGCTTGATGTATGTGCGCTTTTGGCGAGGTCTTTGCTAATATATAATGTACCTATCTTACAACTGAATAAAGATTTACCGAGTCAAATTTATTCTCACAACTATTTTAATTATGGAATTAATTGTTCAGTCTTTTTACATTATAATTTTATTACTTTAATGTTTTCACGTGTGAAAAAACTTCATTTGTATGTCATCAATAAATATTCTTTTATTCATCCATTTAGTAATATGCATAGTGTTGACTGCTTATATTGACTAATAAATGAAGAGTGAAGGCTGTGTGCATGTACTAAATGAAAAACTTTTCAATTCCATTCATGGAATAAAAAACTTTTTTTTTTTAATATTGACGAAGATTTACTGAGTCAAATTTATTCTCACAACAGAAGTATTTTAATTACGGAATTATTTGTTCAGTATTTTTACATCATATTTTTATTATTTTAATATTTGAACGTGTGAAAAAACTTTGTATGTCATCAATAAACATTCTTTTATTCATCCATTTAGTAATATGCATTAGTGTTGACTGCTTATATTGACTAATAATTGGTTGGTTCCAGTTTTTGTGCTAATTCAAGTTGTTATGGTTAACTAGATCCAATTGTTTTGGTTTCTGGTTCTCTAGACTTTTAGTTTTACTTCAGATAACCACACATAATAATATAGCAAATACCTATATTCTGCTATATAAATACAATAAATAGGATGTCAGATCCATGTTATAAAACTATAGTAAGGTAACTGCATCCACAGGTGACACTTTTAGGCAAATTTAATGGTTATATTTCCTAACTTTTATAACTTAATTTCGGTTTACAAGTAAAAAAGAAACATATGTGTAGGTATATTACTTACATAAGTTAGAACAAATTGAGTTTTACTTAAACTCTTGATTATTGTGTTTGCTAAATTTTGTAGTTGAACAACTTAATAAATTAGATGCATCTATATCTGAGACTGATGGTAATTGAGAGCATGAAAATATTGCCTATATACATCCAGTGGCGAAGCTACCGAGTGGGCCTGGGTGGGCAAGACCCCACGGCCCCAAGAGAAATTAGGCGTCGCTCCAAATTTATAATATGCTAATGTATTAAAGTTTTTATCCAACCAATAGATTTTGTGTCACGGTATTTATTATTTATTCTACGTGGAATGAAAAAGATAGATATATCCCGGCGCGGCGTCATGCGGTACAAGCAAGTTTGTAAAAACGTTGCGTAAGACAAAAATTCCCAAAATTTCGTTGCTAAAAAAGTATGTTTTTCAGAGTTTTATACATATGATGGACTTGACTGCTTTAAATAGTTTGACGACCCTTTTTTTGTATTATTTTAAGAAGAAAGAATGGGTAATTCTGTGGTAAAAGGGTAAGAGAAGGTTACAATTTAGTTTTGGTAAATCAAACAAAGTGCTTGAATACGGAAAATCAAAGAAAAATTAAATTTACTTTACGTTATGAGCTAGACATTAAAAAGCAATACAATAAAGGTGAATGTAAGTGAATAATATTCAAAGCAAAAACTGATAATTCTACATAACATCCAATAATATATAATATTTATTTTTCTGTCTAGAATACCCAACATGGAAAAGGGCAAAAAGAAGTTGAGTGATCGGGAAAATTCGAGGGAAAATTTGAAAAGAAAAAAAGAGCAAAATAAAAAGGGAAAGTTGAGTAAAATTAGCTTCTTTCCATCTAAGGATGTGGCTTCTGGAAGTAATGAAAACCCAAAAATAACACCGTCCGTGGACATGGCGCTGGAGACAGATTTGCAGCAGGATAAGGTAAGCGGGAGAAATACTAAATTTCCGCTCTGCATTTAAAACGAGTTTAAAAAATATAAATATAGTTATTCAGGTGATTGATTTTTTTTTGTAAAAATCAAACCACTGTCTCAAACTTTCCCGATGT
>MU196191.1:392-13480 GCA_016904865.1 Pissodes strobi
AAAGCTGATTCGGCGACTAACCCAAACTAACCAAATCTATTAAAATTAGTTATAGCATATCGGATCCTGATCAAATGACTAAAATAAATCGAGACAAAGTGAACCTAACCGAAAGTTGATTCGACGACTAACCCAATCTAACCAAATCTATTAAAATTGATTGTAACCTACCGGAACCGGTTGAAATGACTAAAATAAGTTGAGACAAAGTGAAACTATCTGAAAGTTGATTAGACGACTAACCAAAACTAACCAAATGTATTAAAATTGATTATAACATATCGGAACTGGTTCAAATGTCTCAAGTGAGTTGAGACTAAGTGAAACTAACCGGAAGTTGATTCGATGACTAACCCAAACTAACCAATTAACCAAATCTATTAAATTTGATTATAACCTAGCGGAACCGGTTGAATTCACTAAAATAAGTCGAGACAAAGTGGAACTAACTGAAAGTTGATTCGGCGACTAACCCATACTACCCAAATCTATTAAAATTGATTAAAACGTATCAGAACCGGTTCAAATGTCTAAAATAAGTTGAGACTAAGTGAAATTAACCGAAAGTTGATTCGACGACTAACCCAATCTAACCAAATCTATTAAAATTGATTAGAACCTATCGAAACCGGTTGATATGACTAAAATGAGTTGAGACAAAGTGAAACAAACTGAAAGTTGATTCGGCGACTAACCCAAACTAACCAAATCTATTAAAATTGGTTATAGCATATCGGATCCTGATCAAATGACTAAAATAAGTCGAGACAAAGTGAACCTAACCGAAAGTTGATTCGACGACTAACCCAATCTAACCAAATCTATTAAAATTGATTGTAACCTACCGGAACCTGTTGAAATGACTAAAATAAGTTAAGACAAAGTGAAACTATCTGAAACTTGATTAGACGACTAACCAAAACTAACCAAATGTATTAAAATTGATTATAACGTATCGGAACCGGTTCAAATGACTCAAGTAAGTTGAGACTAAGTGAAACTAACCGGAAGTTGATTCGATGACTAACCCAAAGTAACCAAATCTATTAAATTTGATTATAACCTAGCGGAACCGGTTGAATTCACTAAAATAAGTCGAGACAAAGTGAAACTAACTGAAAGTTGATTCGGCGACTAACCCATACTACCCAAATCTATTAAAATTGGTTATAGCATATCGGAACCTGATCAAAAGACTAAAATAAGTTGACTAAGTGAAACTAACAGAAGGTTGATTAGACGATCCAAAACTAAACAAATCTATAAAAATTGATTATAAAAACGTATCGAAACCGGCTCATATAAATAAAATGAGTTGAAACTTGAGAAGTATTTACTTCAATCACGTGTCCTGTGCTACTCGCTACGCGCGCGTCAGTATCCCATATTAAGCAAACATAATCGAAACTAACTTTAATGAATCAAACAAGTGCATTGAGACGGGGGCGCTACACGCTTGACCAACCCTGCCTAACACTAAACTAAAATTAACCCCAACTAACAAATATAACCAAAAAAATAAAAATAAAACATGTCGCCGACGGGAATCGAACCCGGGCCGTAGTATCACAAGCACAAAAGCTGATCCCGAAACGCAACTGCGCATGATTGCAAATAGTTATACCGCAGACGCTAGACGCTTGTATAGAAACGCAAGGAATATAAGGAAACAAAATACCTATAGTCAGCAAGAGAAATAATCATGCTCCTCAAATCCCCTTTTTGACCTTTAATATAGAGCAATGAATAATATCAATTCTTATCAGCTTAATATCACTATCGCTTTGCCTCGCTTTAATAAGTTATATAAAATAATAATTTCAGGAATAATAGATTTTATATAGATATATATTTTAAATTCAGCACAACACAACTATTGACTAACATAAAATTGTCAAACTGAGAAATGTACCATTTTAATTTAAAACCATATAGAATTAAAGAATTAATCTGGCAACACAGCATTGTCTACAAACCTCTCATGCGCCGTCTGCGTTATTTCAATAAAAACAAAACAATACATTGAAAGTCGGCAGAGAAAAGTAGTAGCAATTACAGCAGATTTGTACATAAGTTTTTAATGATTTTTTTATTAAAAAAAGTCTCGAGTAGCACAGTATACGTGATAGAAGTGACTACTTCGTTAGCGAGTCTCAACTTATTTTACTTTTTTGCGCCGGTTCCGGTACATTATAATCACTTAGTCTCAACTTATTTTAGTCATTTGAGTCGGTTCCGATACGTTATAATCAACTTGAATAGATTTGGTTAGTTGTCTAATCAACTTTAGGTTAATTTCACTTAGTCTCAACTTATTTTAGTCATTTGAGTGGGTTCCGATACGTTATAATCAATTTTAATAGATTTGCTTACTTTGGGTTAGTCTCAACTTATTTTAGTCATTTGATGCGGTTCCGATACGCTATAACCAATTTTAATAGATTTGGTTACTTTGGGTTAGTCGCCGAATCAACTTTCAGTTAGTTTCACTTAGTCTCGTCTTATTATAGACATTTGAACTTTCGATACGTTATAATCAATTTTAATACATTTAGTTAGTCGTCTAATCAACATTCGGTTACTTTGTCTCAACTTATTTTAGTCATTTGATCAGGTTTCGATATGCTCTAACCAATTTTATTAGATCTGGTTAGTTTGGGTTAGTCGCTGAATCAACTTTCAGTTAATTTCACTTTGTCTCAACTTATTCTAGTCATTTGAGTCGGTTCCGATCGTTATAATCAATTTTAATAGATTTGATTATTTTGGGTTAGTCATCGAATCAATTTCCGGTTAGTTTCACTTAATCTCAACTTATTTTAGACATCTGAACCGGTTCCGATACGATATAATCAATTTTAATACATTTGGTTAGATGGTTAGTTTTAGTTAGTCGTGTAATGAACTTTCGGTTAGTTTCACTTAGTCTCAACTTATTTTAGTCATTTGAGTCGGTTCCGATACGTTATAATCAATTTTAATAGATTTGGTTAGTTTGGGTTAGTCGTCGAATCAACTTTCGGTTAGTTTCACTTAATCTCACTTATTTTAATCATTTGAACCGGTTCCGATATGTTATAATCTAAGATATGGTTAGTTTGGGTGAGTCGCCGAATCAGCTTTCGGTTAGTTTCACTTAGTCTCAACTCGTTTTAGTCATTTGAAGCAGTTCCGATGCGTCATAATCAATTTTAATAGATTTGGGTTAGTCGTCCAATCAACTTTCGGTTAGTTTCACTTCGTCTCATAAAAATTGATTAATTCTTTACCGATTCCATAAAAGAGAAAGAGGAAGAGAGAGAGTCATATGCTTTATCTCTCTTGCGAGACGAAAATTCCAAATCGTGTCGTTACATGCATGGCTTTGAAAAATCACTTTCATGAATCCAAAGAATATCAAAATAGCGTAAAATTTGTGGATTTCTAATATTTACCTTCGTCCAAATTATGTATATAAGTTGAGTTATATATGAGTATAAGTGAGTTTGATCGCTGTTTTAACCACTAATTAAGAATAAAAAAACCCTAGATGGAAAACACTTTTAATGCTTGGGTTAAGTTATGGGTGTGGCACAGGTTAGTTGGTGTTTTCATTTTTTTTTAAAGACGACATCCACTGTGACAACGCATTTTTGTCATATTAATAACAAAATGTAATAAAATATCGATACCTATCGACAGCCGAAAATATCAGGTTAAAATTATTCCATTGTCGCTATTTTCCTGTTATATTTTGTAACTTGTGTTCGTAATTAAACAATACAAGTTGTACCTATTGGTATTTTTATCTATATCGTAGATAATATTTCGTTTATTATTTACTTATTTATTATAATACTAAGTAACTATTACAAAGTAGTATCATTAATGAGCTATAAATGAGACAGATAATGTCAATAGTTGTTCATAACAAATAAATAATCCAAACATTAATACGTAATCATATTCATATAATTTATTCCTAATAGAACGCTCCCCGTATAAAAATAATCGAGCGGCAGTTCATATTGATCGTACACCGTAGCTGCACCCATTCGTTTACTGTACAGTGGCCGAGTGTGTTCAAGGTCAACGGCAATATTTTCCACGGCACGCTGGAGTGAGCGGACTTATTAGAATATCTATAGACGGTGCCACTACTACTACAAAACACAACCATACACTTTCAGGATTCTATTTTGGTAGCATCGCTCATTGTTTATGTGCGTATTGTTCAATTTAAACGAAAATCAAAATAGGTTACGTACAAACCACAAACGTGAACCCCTAAACTAAAACTATTTAAGCAAATACAGAGACTAGGTCCAAAGAAAGTAAAAAAAAGTAAAAACTCGAATTATTAACTCAAAACCCCGCTCCGTCAAAACGAAAACACGTCAAAGACAAAAGCCAAGTTCGATCCTGACCGACGCCTGCTGAGACGGTAAGTGTTTTAGTGCGCATGACAAAACGTTATCTTCTTTGTTTACGTTTTTCCATTTTGCGTCGATTTTGTCATGCGCAGAAACCTGTTTTTTCGCCCATAGGTTGCCACTTTTGAATAGTGCGACAGGCGGCTATTGCTTATCCACTCCTATACAAATCAATGATTATTTCACTTCAGGCATGACTGCGTGCGCTCGCTTCGCTCGCTACGGGGCGGTGGCTCAAAGAACAGGAACTAACCAAAACTAACCCAAGACATGCCCAAAATGAAGAAAAAACTAGTTTTTAAAAGCATAACCTTAAATTAAAAAAAAAAGACAGGAATTGAACCCCGGGCCGCCGTATCACAGGTCCAGCATCTAACCACTGAACCACCAGAGCACTTCCAGACAATTCATTGCACCGCAAAGGCATCGGCATTGTTTAAATACAATGACATCGGTAAACTGGAGGCTTATTAGTTACCGTGCTAGATCTAGATAGTCTAGACTGTACTAAATTTGAGGAAAATGTACTTTTAACTTCAATAAAAACTACGTCAATGATTACCATTAAAATTCCTAAAGCGAAATATTATATAATATAATGCTTTTTACATTATAAAACATGCCATGTTTCAGTTCTGTTTGTATTCCATATCATGCATTTTGCCGATTTTCCTCATCTAAAATCTTGAAGGATTCCTGATGGTGAGTCTCTAGAACTTTGAGACACAATTTACGGTTTGGTCAATACTGTAACCATTTGGACAGAGTACCATACTTGTAAATTAAATTTATATTAAAAATTTCCCTAGTCCCATGTCCCATGTATAACGTTTTGTGCATGAAGATTTTGTTAAGACTACCTTTTCCCAGAGAAGTTTTCGATTTTATACCCACTTTTTCGACTTGTTTGCTCCTAGAAAAATCTGGATTCTACACCTGCAGCAATTAAATGTTATTACTAAAAGCACTTAAAATTTTCGCCAAAAATGGTAATTAGCGTTTTAACATGTTTTGTAAATTCGGATCCCGCCGAGTGTTAATTTTTTAAGTACCCTGTTAAAATTTGGTACATGCTTCTTACATTCCAAACTTAATTACTCCATTAAAATTAGCTCATACATGGTTTTTAAATTCCAATCGGTAATTAAATTTGGAGAACACGGTTTTTCGCATTTTATTTCAATTGGCTTTGTTCTGAAAATTTTTCTTATTAGAAACGCCCCCTGGCCAATGGTTTTCTTTTTAGAACAAAGTTTGGGGGACCTGTTTTTGAAGCGTGCATCTTGTGTTTGATATTCCTTGAAGTTAGTTTTCTAGTCGCGTGATATCATGCAGTCGAAAAAAAACCCAAAAGTATAAGTCAGCCGCGATTAAAATCAGATCTCGAATCATGTGACGTTAAACACCATGCCGTTTATTTGGAATATATTCCATTGGTAAGTTATTTTTTCGTCAAACGTCAGTAAATCCGTCATTACTCTACTGTGTAGGCGGCCGTGAAGTTTCGTTTTTCCTCCGCCGGAGCTTTACTTTTCACTTTTCCGCCGGCGGAGGTAAAAGTGTTGTCATAGCAACATAGATACAATACAAACAAACGACAAAATAAGCGTCAACAACTCAAGATTTATTAAACTACAATTTGTATTTATCACTCAATTTGTGACTGCATTTCTAAAAATCACTAATTTAGGAACAAATTGGTTATTATTTACTCGAACTTACTCAATAACTGCTTATCAATACGGAATTAAAACGCAATCGGACACGCAATCTTAAAAAATAATTATTGTTGACAGTGTCCACTGACAGCTTGATGTTACATTATTCACCGACACTGGTCTAAGCAAGGCCACCTACGACCGTGGTCTAAGCCGCCTTGCGAACCCATTTATATTTAATAACAATTAGATATTATTACTATTAAAAAGAGATGTTTTTGCATTAATTTGTCGACATTTGAAGAAAAAACAGCATATTTTATTTGGAGGAAAAGTTACTTTTCCTCCATATAAAATAATATACTATTATTTTAATCAGGCTTGTGTTAGGTGCTTTTGTCGTACACAAAAATGATTAACCTTTTGACGCGATTCTGGCATTAGTTCTTGAAAGTTAGATTTCAATTTAAATCTTGTTTAATAAAATAAAATTATTATTTTATTTAAGCGTTCTCTCTTGGCGATTTAATTCGAAACTTGATTTATATTTGAAACAATTAAAAATAATTTTAAAAACAAATTGTTGAAACAAATTTAACTAAATCAGGTTCTAGCCTCGATTCATCACCACCATCGTCGCGGTTTTCGCTTTTTTATTTAATAAACTTGATGAAATTAATAAAGCACATACCTAACTAATAGAGCTGCCGGTTGTTCTTCGACTCGCGTCTAGAAATTATAATATACTTTGCCTCCTTGGCTTTCACAAGTTCAGAGTGCGCCCGCCAATATCTTACTGTTGCTCGCCGATTGGATTTAAGTACAAATACTACCTGACCCTGTAAATAATTGTTTGTGTGAATCGCGGTATTGGAAAAGGTGTAGTAAGATTGGATTGTCGTAATGCATTTTTTAATTTTTTTCCTTATTTTGGGTATGCCTTGGGTTAGTTTGGTTTAGCACCTGGTTAGTTTCCTTTTCTTGAGCCCCCGTAGCGAGCGAAGGGCCATGCGAACAGTGAAATATTAGTTTAATGATAAAAAATTGGGTTAATAGCTATATTATAGTGGATATACAGCAGCTTGCATGTGTTTCCGCGAATATATTCCATATCTATAACCTCAAATCACTATTTAAGTATCAACAGATAAAAAGTATAATTTCGAAATACACTTTTGAACTTTGAACCGAAAACTACCAAACACTCGATTCTATAAATAAAAAATCGAACGTAACCTAAAAAATATTTATTTGCGGGCGCACTCTGACCTTGTGAAAGCCAAGGAGGCAAAGTATATTATAATTTCTAGACGCGAGTTTGTTCTTCGTCGTCGTACATGGCATATTCTATACTCTTTTATTCTCTTAATTACGCAAACACGATTATTCGGTCGCACTTCTTCACGCAACCACGATAATTCTGAAGTGAGCTGAAAAGCAAATCCAAAAGTTCGTGGATGGCTCGTTGCATGCGCGTCTCTCCTGATGGATACAGGATACTCATGATACAATACCAGAAATGTTAATGGGCTTTTGATGATTCGCGGCTGGTGCTACAGGTTCCTCCGCGGGTACGACTTGTATGTCGCCCCCAAAAAAGGGGTCTTCTAATTGGTAAACTGCAAATTGGGTCTTGGCTCCGGTCTGTGACATCTTTTTGTTTTTTCTCCCAGGTTATACTCATCTTTTAACCGAGCCGGTAGGCAGAAACACGTGTCAGTGGTTTAATTTTCAATAATATTTTTTCCATCCTTGTTTTGCATACTATGCCCGTTATTGTATTTCTGTTGTTTATTCCATATGCGTTAACTCTCACTTTGATTATATTGTATATATACAGGGTGATTCATGAGGAAACGTCAATACTTCAGGTACGTATTTAGGGCCCAAAAATAAACATAAAAGTCAATATAAACATGTATCCGCGAGGCCTTCGTTTTCAAGATACAAGGTGTTAAAGTTTTTATTTAATTTACCTATTTTCTAAATAAAATCTACGAAAATGTAAATATTCTAGTGAAACTTCATATCCTTGGGTTTTTTGGTATGGCGAATTCGAATCTAATCTTAGTATAGCTCTTACTTATAGGGGGCGCCACCTACATGGCTTTCCACTTCTTTGAACAATCACAAATTTTTGGTGTGACCCCGTATTACATTTTTAAGTAAAATAAATTATTCCTTTGTTATTTTTACGTCAAAAAGGTATACTTGTTATGAGTTGATACGAGCAACCGTTTTCGAGATATTTGGATTTAAAACAATTTCTATGCATGTGATTTTTTATCCCAAAATTTTAAAAGTTTCTTTTTTGTCACATTTTTTGAGGTGTGTATTCAGTGACTCAGACATAAACTAAACAAAATATACTTATTTAATTTTTATTAAAATTATCTTGTTGTGCGATGGCCAACTTTATCACTATGTAGTGGGGAGGAAATAAATAAATCTAACTTGACGTCAACCCCACGGCAATCTTTAGTGAAGTGAGCCGTACTTTATATACTAACCGACTTTATATACTAAAATTGTTACTCACCCCTATTATTTTATTTAAACTTCCACTACAAAATATATGATTTATAAAATACTGCTTATTTCGAGTAGAGAATAACCAATTTTTTAACGATCCAAAAAACTGCAAAAGAGCCGGATATTTATTTAAACATTACACCTGAAAGAAATATTTAAAAATGTCTTTTGAAATGAAATTAAGAATGGCGAATGTAGATTACTTGTAGTAAGTACAGCATTCTTGAAAGAAAAGTCAATTACCTAAAGAAAAACATAATTGAGTTACATATTTTTTAACGTTATAAAACACATATAATAAATTGAAATTGAAATAAACTGAAATGAATATAACCATAATAGAATATAAGCTCCTAGATAATCTTCAAATATCAACAAGATCTATACACAACAAAAGTTTTTTTATATGAGAGATTATATTGCACAAGTACTTACGGTTTTAGACGAACTTGTGAAGGTCTGCAATAATAATTTTATCTAGTTGTTCTCTTTTAAGCTTAAAAAAGATCTTATATAAGTACATAATAACATAATTTTGTTTTATATAGATTCTTAGCAATTTGCACAATTTTATAAACGTATTATGTACGATTTTGCATATTTTTTCGTAACAGCTTTTTCATTTTATTCACTAGATAAAAATATTGTCCAGATGGTGAAATTAAAGTAAATTTTTGATCTGGCTATAGTTCACGAACTACTTTATGCATGAAGTGCACAGGTCAGTGCGTTCAATTTATCTTGCGAACATTTTGATTCGCTGTAACTTTTTGTTTTTTAATATATCAAGGTAAACAAAAAAGCAAAATGTAGGGTTGGGAGCCAAGTTTTTTTCTAAGTTACATATAAAACAAAACACTAACAATTTTCTGACATATAAGCCTACTCTATATTTTTTTAAATGGAACACCCTGTATATTACTAAATTTTTGTACTCTCTAGAGAAATCTAAACACATTTCGTGTATAATATCATATACCTATCTTTAGGTGTTTACGAAATATTGGCAGTTGAAAGTCGGGCATTTTGACATTTTGACAGGCTTTAAAATCTATACCGCACGAGAGCAAAGAAAACGGTTTGCATGTTCTTGTCTTAGGTTTTCATGAGCTATCGAATGACAGTAACTTTGAATTTAACCCGCGGATAAAATTAACGGGAACTTTTAAACCTCCGGTTAAATTCAAAGTCACTGTCATTCGATAGCTTATGAAAACCTTAGATAGAAATGTGCAAACCGTTTTCTTTGATCTCGTGCGGTTTATGTCAAAATGCCCGACTTTCAACTGTCAATATTTTGTAAACACCTAAAAATAGGTATAGGATATTATACACGAAATGTGTTTAGATTTCACTAGAGAGTCAAAAAGTGCAGTAATATACGGGGTGTTCTATTTAAAAAAAATATAGAGTAGGCTTCTATGTCAAAAAATTGTTAGTGTTTTGTTTTATATGTAACTTAGAAAAAAACTTGGCTACCAACCCTACATTTTGCTTTTTTGTTTACCTTGGTATCTTTAAAAACAAAAAAGTCACAGCGAATCAGAATGTTATCAAGGTGCTGATGAAATCTGAAATAATGGATATATCTGGATAACGATCGACTTTTACGAAAATCAACCAGCAAAAAACGTGTTTTTGAGACTTACACCTTTATTGTAGAATCCGAACTGTTTATTTTGCACTTTCTCATCTTCCACTTAACCACAACCTGGAAACCAAACCGAAAATTTGGTATCTCTAGATAGATACTAAATAACTAAGATAAGGAGATGCAAATCGTTTCGCTCTCTAAGTTAAACCGATCAAATTCTACAGGGGTTTAAAGTTACAACCATTTCAAAGTTACTGTTTGAAAACAGTTGCATTTAAATGTAAAGAATGCTATTCGACATGCTACGTGAAATATATCTAAAATTTTTAGAACAATTCGAAAATCGGAAAATCTCCTGCTCTTTTGAGACCTTTTATATTGAAATATAATTCAAAAATATTGTCAAACTAAAATCAACATGGCTAAACGATGAAATGGTTTCAAGACTAATAAAAAAATTAGTAACATGTTATTTCTATAAAATGTGTATACATATATATTTTATGAATGTTTCCATATTATTAATTTTCGATTATTTTTGGGCTCTTTAAATTTTGTAACCTATTTCGATACGTTTTAGTTCGTTTTGATGCTTTTGGTTACTTTTGATTAGTTTTGGTTAGTTCAATCAGCTTTTGTTTAGTTTTAATTTATTTTAGTCATTTGACGTTCCGATACATTATAACCAATTTTAATGTTTTTGGTTAGTTTTGGTTAGTCGCCAAAATTGGGTCGTGCAATCAACTTTCGATTACTTTCGGTTCCGATACGTTATTACCAATTTTAGTGTTTAGGTTAGTCGCCAAAATTGAGTTAATCTGGGTTAGTTTTAACTTACTTCAATATTTTTAAACTATTCCGATACGTTTTAGCCCGTTTTGATACTTTTAGTTACTTTTGGTTTGGTTTGGTTAGTCTTTCAACCAAATTTTAGTTACTTTCAATTAGCTCCAATTTATCTTAGTTATTTGAACCGGTTCCGATACGATATAACCAATTTAAATGTTTTTAATTAATTTAAGTTATTCGCCAAAATTCGGTTAATTTCTGTTAGTTTCAACTTACCTTAATATTTTTAATCTGTTACGATACGTTTTAGCCCTTTTTGGTGCTTTTGGTTACTTTTGGTTAGTCGTTCAATCGTCTTTCGGTTAATTTCAGTTAGTTTTAATTTATTTTAATCATTTGAACCGGTTCCGATACGTTATAACCAATTTTAAAGTTTTTGGTTACTTTTAAGTCGCCAAAATTCGGCTAATTTGGGTTAGTTTTAACTTACTTTAGTATTTTTAATCTGTTTTAAGACCGTTTTGGTGCTTTTAGTTACTTTTTGTTAGTCATTCAATCAACGTTCGGTAATTTTCACTTAGTTCCAATTTATTTTAGTCATTTGAACCGGTATCGGAACGTTATAACCCATTTAATTGTGTTTGGTTAATTTTAGTTAGTCCTCAAAATTCGGTTAGTTTTGGTTAGTTTCAACTTACTTTCGTTCAATCAACTTTCGGTTAATTTAAGTTAGTTTTAATCTATTTTAGTCATTGGAACCGGTTCCGATACGTTATAACCAATTTTAATGTCTTTGGTTACTTGCCAATATTCGCTTAATTTGGGTTAGTTTTAATTTACTTTAACATTTTTAATCTGTTCCGATATGTTTTAGTCCGTTTTGGTGGTATTAGTTACTTTTGGTTAGTCATTCAATCAACTTTCGGTTAGTTCCAATTTATTTTAGTCATTCGAATCGGTTCCGATACGTTATAATCAATTTAATGTTTTTGCTTAGTCGCTTAAATTCGTTTCGTTTTGGTTAGTTTTAACTTACATTAATTTTTGTAACCTGTTACGATACGTTTTAGCCTGTTTTGGTGCTTATGGTTACTTTTGGCTAGCTTTGGTTAGTCGTTCAATTAACTTTCGGTTAGTTTCAGTTAGTTCCAATGTATTTTAGTCATTTGAACCGATTCCGATACCGTATGATCAAATTTAAGTTTAAATAAACAAACTAACTAGCTGCACAATTCTGCCGTCCTTTTCCCATTTTAACACATAAACATTAACTTATTTATATAACATACAAACAAAACAATATATACACATAACGATAGTCTATTTACCCAAAAAACAAATCTTTTTCAATTTTAATTCCTATGAAAATTTATTGCACTCCGGCCCAAGTAAGCGCGTATGATTGGCAACGAGTTCCAACTGCGTAGTGTCCTCGCTTCAGTGAGCTTCAGGGAGAAAATTTTATTCCGTACCCCGCTAAACGAGCCGTGTGTCGCGGCTGTTCTTCTTTAGGCTATGACACTGATGTGTAAACATATCCTATATCGACATCATCGACATGAAAATCTAATGCCACCTTAGGCCGCGTGACGCCTGAATATAGGCAACCACTTATTTGAAATTAGTTGTCTATATTCTGACGTTAGAAAGAACACGTTTTACACTAACGGTTACAGACCGCCTGCAAAACACATTCCCGTCACAGATACCGCCTGACGTGCGTTACATTTGTAACGTTTACATTAGAATGCCTAATATTACCCTTCACGCATAGCCCTCCGCTCGCTTCGCTCGCTACTTGGGCGCAACGAACAAAACCTAACCAAAACTAACCTATGGCATGCGCAAAATCAAGAAAAAAACTATTTACAAATATAACCTCAAGAAAATAAAAACTAGGATTAAAACTAACCGTAAAAATCAACTCGAGCGAAGCCGCGGGTAAAAGCTGAAAGTGTCCTATGTTCTTTATTATACTCTTGAAAACATCTGTACAACATTTCATGATGATCGGAACAGTTTATGCGTAAGAAACAAAAAACAAACATTGCACAAATCCGACACGAAAATCTACACAGCTTATTCACTACCAGCTACTCATCT
>JAEQML010076174.1:0-13480 GCA_016904865.1 Pissodes strobi
CAACTTCGAACAGCGTATGTAAATGAACCTGCGTATCGCAGGTGACGGTTCTCAGCCTCGCAGCCATTTGTTCCGAATAAATTTTTTATACTAACCACATGAATTTAGGATAATAACTGGAATAAACTCTATTTGTTTAAGCTTAGCAAAACATTTAAATAATTATATAGACAAATATGGTTTATTTTCTTCTTTAAAAATCACAATTACTCTCTGGAAGTATACAATCATCACGAAATTCATTACAATCTATGAGAGTTTGGGCAGGTGCCACTCTAAGGCACTTGACATAATAAAAAATTATTAAATAGAGATAATTTGGTAGTGCGACATCTGATAATCCAACATAAATATATATTTCCACTACCATTTTTGTTGCAAGTCAACAGGCTGAAATTATTTTATCATTTAAAATAGTGACAAGCCTCACTTGTGGTTGAAGCTTGATATGTAAGTAACGAAATATAGTGCAAATCAATATTTGTTGATCAGTTATCTTAACAATTCACTGAACTTTATTTTGATATTGTGTTAGGGTGCTAAATAAGTAGTTGGATGAAATCTAATAGGAGGCGTACATTTGCATGTGATATTCGTCAGTGCCGGATTTAAGCATAAGCTACCTAGCCTGCAGCCTATGAGCTCACACTACAAAGGGGCTCGCACAACTGTACCACTGACTGTCCCGACGAAAAATTAAAAGTGACTCTACGTCATTTTTTAAAATAAGTTTTTGTTTTAGTAAAGTTTGATGATTGTAATCATCATTCATCATTTGCATTCGGCTTAACTTAGTGTGGTGTTTGAGTGTTTGACCAGCCTGATAAAAAATCCCACTGTCTGCCAGCCGGAACTTTCGTGAAGGCGACAGAAAGCACGGAGCGCATATGAGAGCAAGAGAGACAATTCTGGAGGGCGGTGCTGTCGCATATAAGGAGGCGCACTCGTCATCTTCTGCTTAGTGCCCATAGTGGTTCAAGCGTGGTTCAAGCGTTCAAGATGGTAGTATTATGGACCGCCGCAAAATACAAACTAATCGACATAACAAGAAAGAGGAATTCGAAAGCGGAAGTGCCAAAGGAAAGTTTGCAAAAGAGAAGCAAAATAACAAGGAAGAAGTTATAGCTAAGTCACGTCGTATAACCGACTATTTGAAGTCTAAGCCAAGTTGTTCTGCTGTTCCAAAAAATAGTGATGATACACGATTATCTGCCTGTCCAAATCAGGCTGAGACTCAGAAGTGTGAAGACTGCCCAGTGGTAAGCTTAATAAAAATTATTAACGAAGTTGCCGAGCGCCTAGGTCGAACTCACTTCCCTTTTGAAAAACAGTAGCCTTACTCTAAATATGTTTTTCCAGATTCCAGAAAGTTTAGCAGGGATTTTTGAGACATTACCAGTTCCAACGGTTTATCCCTCACCTTCTTTAACTTGAACTGAAAATAGTTGCTTGGAAAATGGCATTGGATTATAGCCTAAGTTTATACAAAGTAATATAGATTTCGACATAAAAATTAACTCTGCAGCACTCCACAGTTATGACAGTGCTCTATTTGCTTGTAAATACTTGAAGGAAAGCGATGAAAGTGCTGGCAAGGAGTTTTACTAGAAATGGTGGTTATTGTGATTGAGAAAATGCTGCTGGACGTTTCTTTGAACACGAAATTTCTAAAAACCACCTAAATGCTGCAAATGATTTTGGAAGCCGCTCTAAAGAAGTGGGGCTTATTGGCCAAAAAGTGACACGACAAGCAAATGATGCAGCAAAATACTGGTGAGAAGATTAATAAGTGTGATAGTTTTTGTCAGTGAAAGAGGTCTAGCATTGAGAGGTGAAAATGAGATAATGGGGTCACAGAGAAATGATAACTACCTGGGACTACTGGAGCTTATAGCGACGTTTTGAGCAGCATGGAAACGGTGGGAGTTTGGGTTAATCGCACAAATCACTTATCCTCGACAATTTGCGAGGAAGTTGTTCAAATAATTGGCGAGCGAGTTTTCAATGAAGTTATCTCAATTAGTCAGGATTGGGCATTCACACAATCTTCTAGTGCGGGCTGCAGAGCAGATGCTACAAAATCTCTTTTGCGAGGCTATAGAGACATAAAAAATGTACTTTCTAAAATTTCACAAGACAACGAAGATTCCGGAAAGTCACGCGGTGTTACTGATTTAAGCTTGCATAACAACACAGTATTTTGGTAAAATATTTTGGATCAAGTAAACTAGTAAAATTCTGCAGAAGCCTAGATTGGTTGTGATTAGAACCGCCCCAACACCGGCTTTGAAGAATATGAAATGAATGCTGCTGAATTGGCTGATTTTGATAGCACAGGGTATGAGAATGAAACAGCATAAACGCAAAATAAACGTTCGATTGTTGTCTCTTAGCTGTGTCCAAACATCTGAAGATGAGCTAACTCTATCAGAAAAATTTCGATCTTGATCAAATTGAATCATCATTGCGGAGAAAATTTGAGGCCTACAATCTAATTGATACCCGTGTTGCGTTTCTCAAAAAGTTGAGTGCCGTTTGTAATGAAAAGATAATTGCAGCAGGTCAAAACCTAGCAGAAACATATAACAATGACTTTAACTATTAACGGTTTCTCTCGCACCTGCTCTGACTTTAAGTGAAAATGATTGCTTGCTAACATTTAGAGGTAAAAATGAGATAATGGGATCACAGAGAAATGATAACTACCTGGAACTACTGGAGCTTATGACGACGTTTTGAGAAGCATGGAAATCGTGGGAGTTTGAGTTAGTCATACAAATCACTTATCCTTGACAATTTGCGAGGAAGTTGTTAAATTAATTTATCGAGCTAGTTCCAAGTTATCTCTCAGTCTCTCACTATTGAGCATTCGCACAATCTTCTAGTGCGGGCTGCAGAGCAGATGCTACAAAATCCCTTTTGCGAGGCTTCTTCTTCTTTAGGTGTCGTCTCCGCGACGGAATTTAGCAATCATCATGGCCACCTTGATCTTAGATCCGGCTGCTTTAAAAAGTTCATTTGATGTACAGTTGAACCAATTCCGAAGGTTTCGCAGCCATGAAATCCGTCTTCTTCCTACGTTGCATTTTCCCTGTATCTTCCCCTGCATAATCACTCGTAGCAGACTGTATCTCACTCCTCTGGTTATGTGACCAAGATATTGCAGTTTTCTGCATTGTGTAGTTTCTATGACCTCCCGTTGTTTACCCATTCTACTCAAGATTTCCTCGTTTATTATTTTGTCAATCCAAGATACCTTCAACATCCTTCTATATATCCACATTTCAAACGCATTGAGTTTGTTTTGGATTGCTGCATTTATTGTCCATGCTTCCGTTCCATATAACAGGGTTGTGAATACATAGCACTTTGTTAGCCTCATCCTCAATTTTAGGTTTAGTTCTCGTGAGCATAGTACTGGCTTCATTTTTATAAAAGTACTTCTTGCTTTCTCAATCCTTGCTTTGATTTCGGTAGTATAATCATTATTTGAGGTGATGACGGTGCCGAGATATGTAAATTTGTGGACTTGTTCCAGTCTTTTCCCATTTGTCATCAATATTTCGTGATTTTGCGGGCGTTTCGATATCCTCATAAATTTTTTTTTACATTTAACGTTAGGCCATAGTCTTTACTGCATTTCACTACTTTATCCATTAATCTTTGGAGATCTTCAATGCATTCCGCAATGATCACCGTATCATCGGCATATCGGATGGTGTTGACTGGCGTTCCGTTGATTTTTATTCCTCCAATGTCTTCTTCTAGCGCTCTTTTAATAATGTCTTCATAGTAGGCATTGAAGAGTGTAGGAGACATAACGCATCCTTGCCTAACCCTTCTCGCGATATTTATTTTATCTGATGTATGTTGCTCTACAGAGATGGTTGCTTGCTGGTTATAGTATAAATTAGAAATGGTTCGAAAATCTTGGTAATCCAGGTGTTTCGACTTTAAAACGCTCATTAATTGGTCATGGCGTACTCTATCGAATGCTTTATTGTAGTCTAAACAAGCATACACAGCCTGATTTACGTCCAGACATCTCTGAACGGGAACATTAAACGCAAATAGAGCTTCCCGAGTACCCAGTCCTTGTCGAAAGCCGAACTGTGTTTCACTTATGTCTAGTTCTAACTTTGCTTATTCTTTTATGAATTATTTTAAGAAACAACTTAAATGTTTGTGACATAAGGCTTATAGTACGATGATCACTGCATTCTTTGGCATTTGGTTTTTTCGGTAGGCAAATGAATATTGATGTTAACCAGTTCCGAAATATAGTTCCAGTTGTATAGATTTTATTAATCAGTTCTACCACTGTATTAATATGTTCCTCGTTAATACATTAAAGTAGATCAATGGGTACTTCGTCTGGCCCAGGACTTTTTCCATTCTTCATCACTTTCATGGCGCACAGTACTTCTTCTTGTGATTGTAGGACCCATTTCATCTTCAGTTGGAGGTTGGTCTACTGGTGGTAATCTTTCGTCATCGAACAGCTCTTTGGTATATTCTTTCCATCTGCTCAATTTTTCTTCGGTGGTCATTAAAGTTCGTCCATTTTTATCCAACAGAGTAGATGTTAGATATTTCTTGTTTAAACCTGCCTTTTCTTTAACTTTTTTGTGTAAGTTGAATGAGTCAAAAGATTCTTGGAGTCTTTCAATTTCTCGACACTTTTCTTCAAAGAATTTTTCTTTGGCATCCCTTATTTTTCTTCGGATGTTTTTGTTAATTTCTTTGTATTTGCTTTTGTCTCGATGTTTATGTGTTCTTCGTTCGTTCATCATGTCCAAGATATCATCTGTCATCCATTCATTCTTCATTCTTCTAGGTTTTAGTAGAGTTTCTTTACAAGGTTGTATTATACATTCCCTCAAGGTTTCCCATAGTTGGTTGATGTCGTCTGTCTTTTCGTTTCTGTTCTCTAGATTTTTATGTATTTTCTGTTGTATTTTTTCACGTACGTCCTGTATTTACGAGGCTATAGTGACATAAAAATGTACTTTCTCAAATTTCACAAGACAACAAAGATTCAGGAAAGTCACGCGGTGTTACTGATTTAAGCTTGCATAACAACACAGTATTTTGGTAAAATATTTTGGATCAGGTAAACTAGTAAAATACTGCAAAAGCCTAGATTGGTCGTGATTACAACTGCCCCAACACGGGCTTTGAAGAATATGAAATGAATGCTGCTGAATTGGCTGATTTTGATTGCACAGGGTCTGAGAGTCAAACACAGCATAAACGCGAAATTAACGTTCATTTGTCGTCTCTTAACTGTGTCCAAACATCTGAAGTTGAGCTACCTCTATCCGAAAAATTTCGATTTTGTACAAATTGAATCATCATTGCTGAGAAAGTTTGAGGTCTACAATTTAATTGATACCCGTTTTACGTTTCTCAAATAGTTGAGTGCCGTTTGTAATGAAGAGATAATTGCAGCAGGTCAAAACCTAGCAGAAACAAATAACAATGACTTAAACGATAAACGGTTTCTCTCGCATCTGCTCTGACTTTAGGTGAAAATGGTTGCTTGGAAAATGGCATTGGATTATGGCCAGAGTTTATACAAAGTGATATATATTTCGACATAAAATTGATCTCTACAGTACTTCAAAGTAGTGGCATTGCTCTATTTGCTTTGAAGTCTTTGAAGAAAAACCATGAAAGTGCTGCAAAGAGTTTTACAAGAAATAGTGGTTATTGTGATTGAGAAAATGCTGCTGGACGTTTCTTTGAACACGAAATTTCTAAAAATCACCTAAATGCTGCAAATGATTTTGAAACCCGCTCTAAAGAAGTGGGGCTTATTGGCCCAGAAGTGACATGACAAGCAAACCATGCAGCAAATTACTGGTGAGAAGATTGATAAGTGCGATACTTTTTGTCAGTGAAAGAGGTCTAGCATTTAGAGGGGAAAATGAGATAATGGGGTCACAGAGAAATGATAACTACCTGAGACTACTGGAGCTTATGACGACGTTTTCAGAAGCATGGAAACCGTGGGAGTTTGAGTTAGTCACACAAATTACCTATCCTCGATAATTTGCGAGGAAGTTATTCATTTAATTGGCGAATGAGTTTTCAATAAAGTTATCTCTTAATCACTTAGCATTGGGCATTCACACAATCTTCTAGTGCGGGCTGCAGAGCAGATGCTATATAATCCCTTTTGCGAGGCTATAGAGACAAAAATTGTACTTTTTAAATTTCGCAGGACAACGATGATTCAGGGAAGTCACGTCATGTTACTGATTTAAACTTGCATGACAACACGGTATTTTGATAAAATATATCATAATATCAAGTAAACTAGTGAAATTCTGCAAAAACCTAGATTGCTCATGATTACAACCGCCTGAACACGGGCTTTGACGAGTATCAGGCGAATGCTGTGGAATTGGCTGATTTTGATTGCACAGAGTATAAAAATGAAACACAGCAAATACGCAAAATAAACGTTCGTTTGTCATCTGTTAACAAGCTTGTGAGGTGGGAAGGGGGGGCAATCCGAAATTTTGACGTTAGAACTAAAGTCGAAAAGATTTTTTTAAATGTTTGTTAAGTTAATATAATCTCGTACATATCTTCTAGAGCAAACTGCCCCCGTCCCCCCCCCCCCCCCTTTCGAATCCCTTGTCTCTTAACTGTGTCCATACACCTGAAGATGAACTAGCTCCATCAGCTCAGAATTTTTTTTTTGTCGTAGATCAATTTGAATCATCATTGCGGCGAAAGTTTGAGTTCTATAATCTAATTGATACCCGTTTTGGGTTTCTCAAAAAGTTGAATACCCTTAGTAATGAAGAGATAATTGCAGCAGGTCAAAACCTAGCTGAAACATATAACAATGACTTAAACGAATAATTGGAAAATAAATAGATAGAGTTCAAGTTTCTTTGAAATGAGTTTAAAAAAATATACCACTTTAACTCATCCTAAAACAAAATATTAAAAGTTGTTTCCCTAATATTGAAGCTGCCTGAATAATGTACCTATAACCTATGGCCACAAACAGCAATGGAGAAAGGTCGTTGTCAAATTGAAGTTGATCAAATACAGGCTTCAAACCTCCACGTTAGAAGAAAGGCTCATCTGGTAGGATTTGCTTGAGTTTAGCTATCCCTCTCGCACTGCGGGTAGAAGTCAGAGACGGATTTAAAATATTTCTTTTATTTTAAATAGGTGTTAACACTGCCGTCCTAAATTAAAAGGCGGCAAGTCTGAAAAGTATGGTTTCGAGAAAAACGTCGAAACATGTTTTCACTTATTTAACAGATTTGGTAACAATTTATGCGAATTTTTGGTTTTTCGTTGGTAGAATAAATAAGAATATGTTTATTCAAAGAGCAATCCCGATATTTACTGAGTTTTTTTAAGAAATATGTTTATTACTGCCTTCTTACCACTAACTTTATCAGTGATACTTGCGTATTTGTAAGTAAAAAGACGGCAACTAACAAAAATCAGCTCACTTACCGCCTTTTAAATTCGACTTCTCTGAAGTGCCGCCATTGTCTCTAATGGCAAAAACTTTTTTTAATTGTAAAACAAGCACATTCATTATAATAAAATTTATTTTTTTTTTCATTACAAAGCTTAATAAAATATATATTTTTAAGTTTTTAATAGTTTTGCTAGTATAATATTTATAAGAGTGGTTTTCGTAGACTGTTTCTGTTGGGTATCTATGCAGCTATTCTATTAAAACTAATATGATTTACATTATACAAAATAGTAATTTATGCAACAAGTGTGTAAAGTGAACCTTTTTTTATGAATGAGAACAATCCCATGAATAAAAAAGGGTACTTTATACATGAGTAGCATACAAAATTTTTTCTACTACCAAAAAATATATGAAAAAACAAATATTATTAAATTACTTTACGTACTAGTGCGTAAAACAAATTATTTTACGCACTAGTGCGTAAAAAATATTGTTTTACGAACTGCCTTAATGTCAAAAAAGATGTCAGATTTACTTTACTAGTGCATAAAATAAACCTATTTTACGCACTGCACATTAAAAAGGCCTATTTTACGAATCTTAGAGAGTGCGTAAAGTTAGTATTTTACGCACGGTAATAGAAAAATATATTTACAGGACTAAACGAGTTGTATTACAAAAAAATGGTTTTTTTATTTGATGTAATGGGTAAATGTATACACTTTAGACCCCTAAATATAAAACAATAAAATTTTAAAATTATTAGTCTTGGTGACTTAAGTTTCTAATAATTAATCTAAAATTAAGCTACATTACAGGTACATGTAATAAAATCAGTAAAAAACAATATACTAGCTAAATATAAATCATTAAAATTTGATGCGGCATGATATGAGGATCCGGCTTTTTAACTTACATTTTTATGACGTTCTGGCTGTTCAAATAAATAAAAGTGGGAGCAAACTAAGCGTTGCCGCCTCTTTTCTTAGTAATGTTCAATTGCCGCCTTTTAGCTGTGATACTTATGTATACATTTTAAACAATTTCTATGAAAAAAGAAGTAACTAACGAAATGCCGCCTTTTTATTTAGATTTTGTCGAATACCGCCTTTTAATTTAGAAAAGGGATTACGTAGCACACTTACTGCTAACTTAATTTTAAATTTTTGAACAAAAAAATATTTTTCTGGCTTCAAAATATATTTTTTTTAAATAGAGGACATCCGGGAGAACCCAAAAATACCAAAAACAGGAAATGTCCAAAAATTCACTTGCCGCCTTTTTTCTTATGAGGGCAGAACAGTATTGCATGAAGTGTTGTTTTGAACACTTTTTCAGTTATTTAGACCTTCAAGCTATTACAGTGGATACATTCTAATGAATGTTTCAATTTTATATTGAAAGAAACGTGTTTTATTATTTTACCTCAATTAATAAACAGTTTTGGAATTTACAAGGTTATTTGTTGCAATACCTACCTACTCTACAAGTACTTGAAATCTAGATAAGGTAGGAATACAAAAATAAAAATTAATTTAAGTACTTATACATTTTTATTACAGTAGATATTATAAAAATTATTATTTTATTTACAAATTACAAGAAAATATCTAAATAGAAAAATATTTATAAATAAATAAATAAATAAATAAATAAATAAATAGCCTTACATTTCCAATAGGCCGAGGCCCAGTTACAGGAAGTTTAAAACAAATCACCAGTATAGTAAAGAAATCTTAAGAAGAAAGACAAGCTATTGGAAACAAGAACAACAATTGAATGAAAATAATGTGTTTAGTATTCTTTATATTTTTTGTCTTTGTTACACTCTGAAAGACAGGTGACGTCTTACTTCAACTTAGTTTTGTAAAAATAATTATATTAACTGCAATGATATATGATGGCATGACCTTTTGACTTGCCGTTGCCCCTACCACATCACAGGGCGCGCATCACATTGTTGAGAAACACATGAGTTTCGATTTTTATTTTTACATTTTTACTTCATGCAATGCCCTCCGCTCGCTCCGGGGTGTAACCAAACAAGCCTAACCCAAAATAACCCAAATTTAAAAAAGAAACAAACATAACTTTGAAAGAAATTTAAAAAAACATCGACGGGAATCGAACCCGGGCCGCCGTATCACAAGCACATCATCCAACCACTGAGCTACGAAACCAGTTGAAAGCAATTCGATGGACCATAAAGATGTGGTGTTTATCAACAGTGTAATGCGCGCGCAACTCTGAAGTCCTGTGATGTGGTCCGGGCAACGTCTACTGAACTTTTGCACCTAAATTTCTACCTAGTTTGGGTTAGTAACAATCCACATATTTAAACAATCACAAACATATGTACTGCTATAATGACCGGATTTATTTTTGTTATATTAAATAATTCAACACAAGCACTGTACAAAACATGCTAAATTTAAATAAAAACAATCATTGATAAATAATATAAAAATAGTGAAACAAATACTTAAAACCACCTTATGTATTATTATTGGTGTCTCCATAGGTCATTTTTTTTGTTAATAATTTTAAAATTATTATTGACTGTTTTTACGATAAAATAGATCCTTAGCCACAAATATAACCTTACAACAATTATTTGAGAAATATTCGCATGGATGACTAAAATGCAATACATTTTTAATTCTGCAAGTTTGTTGCAAACATTTTTTTGATATAAATGTTCGAAATTGCCTTGAAAGATCAACAATAGTTATACCTTATAATTGATAATCTAGAACGAAGTTTGTACTCTCCTATCGGGTTGCATAGGACAGCTAAAAAATCTCTTATTGCAATTATATTTCTTGTTGTGGCAGCTTTTAACAGCACAAACTTGTCCTTCTTTTCTTTCACTCCTGTTATTAACTGTAAAAACCTTGATAAAAATAAACACCAAACGAACAAATTCACAAATATAGTCGTAGCTACGTCTATGGCGTGGTTTGATAGTAACCGACTAATATCGACAAGCGAGCCGCTGTGCTACCCTGGAAGGCGGAGCTTAAGCAATGCGCGTAGAGACCGGCGTAAACCGATTTCACCACCTGAGTGTCCGAGCTGTGTGTTATTGTAAGCTGTGGTTTTAGAATTCCCGATCCTTTAAAGTGACATTTTAAGAAAACAAAGTTTTGTAAATATTATAAGTAGCTTCATTATTACGAAGTCTAGGCGTACACTAATTAGGTATTAAACCATTAATATTATGTGACACTATCGTCTTAGATACATTTTTTAGAAAGTTCTGTATTTTAAATAATTAATATATATTACCATAATGATGATTATTTTTAATTTTTATCACCTCACGAATTCATAAAATTCTAAATGTTGAATAGGTACGTTATAGGTAAATTTTCTATTATTTAATAATTATCCTTAAACGTTTATTTTGTAATAATTAATTGGATAATTGCTGAAAATACGATGTTTGGGTTAGTTTGGGTTAGTTAAATTAATTTAAAAATATAGATTTCCCTTGATAGAGCCCGCTGCACAGGTTCAGCCTAGAGGTTCACAGATCCTAAATAGAGCGTTAATATTCATATCTGAATATCACGTGCCACTAAATAACCTATTTATTTAAAATATTATTCATCAATATTTAAATTATTTTTTCCTCTTGTTCAGCAAACCGAACGACAACGTTGGACAAAAACCAACAAAAATATTTCCACTGTTTAGCAAATAAAATTGTATAAAAAATTCGACATTATCAAGTATTAAATAAAATGGAAATAATTCAGCTTATATTGATTTTACATATGTGCAGGAAACACAGCGGAATTTCACCATACCAGAATATAAGAGTATAAAAATAAATTAACAAATGATTGCAAAAGTTTGATAAGTTTAATCGTATTTGCATTTGGAAGTATGGGTAATAATTAACAGATCTTACCAAACTCTTCACATTTTTAACACATGCAATATCATATCTGCATAAGCTGAGATTATGTTGCAGTTTAGTTCAATTAAGTCATTATGCTCTAGTATTTCAAACTGGATATTTTTTCCTTCTGGAATGGACGTCAATCATTGTGGCTCTTTCGGGCTTAGAGCCTGAGTTAAACAATTAAATTAGGAATGTTAAAACAAGCCTGTAAGAGAAAAGTAGTCAGTGAATTGCACCACTCGTTTAATGTTATACGGAAATTATCCACATAACTAACAAACGGATGAGCAACATTAATTTAGATGATGCTTTCAGATATTCGGGAAAATATTTTAATTACACTAAATACAGCTGTTGATTTAGTTTTACAGAATGGCTTCGCGGGCACTAAATTGAAACCAGTATTTACTCCAGAAATTTTAATGAATAGACAACAAATTAGGAGAATGTATAATAGAATGTCCAAGTAGAAGCCAATTTAAATATTCTGGAGAATATATTAAAAATCTTAGGAAACCTATTTGGCGTATAAAGGATGTTCTGAAAATGGATTGAAATATGTTCTAATATTATAAACGATGATATAAAATTTTTAATTTTTCAAGTCTTGGAACCATAAAGACCATCTAGTGTTATAATATATTTTATGTCATACCAGTACATTATTGTGTTTTTATACCTTAGATACCATTTACATAATGGATTACTTTATGCCCGTGCGGGCATAAAGTCCACTTTATGGCCCGTGCGGGCATAAAGTACACTTTATGGACTCAAATAATTGAATTGAATTCGTATTTGTTTAAATATTTACATATTGTGAATGCAATAACGAACTAGTATGACATAAAAGTTTGTATGGACCACGGGTATTAATAGATGTGTACGCCCTCGGGCGACTTATAAACCCTCTGGCCAGAGGCCCTCGGGTTTGTAACATTGTCGCCCTCTATAATAACTATTAGATATATTATACATATTATAGGATGCAATTAGACAAATTAGTAATCTAAAGAAAATAAAAGAAAATACAGCAAAAGGCAAGCAACAATGTACTGAGCTTAAAATTCACGTTTAATTCCACGTGGTTAGGTGTTCCGACAGGAAAAACAGTAAAAGCAACCATGAAGAAAATAACAAGACCCATGCACCAATGCACACAGGAACCAGTATTACGTAGGCACTAAAAAAATTCATACCTCTTTTTCGAAGTGAAGAGTTATTCAAGTTTTTAACATTTATTTTACAGATAAGAATTTCGATAGAATGGAAGATAGGTCAACATCACTAGATATAGTTCCATAACCGTGTATATTTTTCCTTAAAGTAGTCTCTTAGCCCATAGTTGAGCGTATATATTTTTTATTAACTTCAATTTGGAGAATGATCTCTCCTTCTGCATTTAACCCCAGTATCGAGACATCATAGAAGTTAGTTAGTTTTAGTTAGGATAAAAAAGCAAGAAATATTTACAGGCAAAGAAAAAACAAAATGCTAACGAAAAATCAATATTTTGCCTGTTAAGGCTTTTCTTTAAGCCTGCTAACTCTGAAATCAGCTAGGTTGCCTCAAAGGGTGGATGAAAATAAGGAAAATTGGCAATCATCCATGTAAAATCAAAAAATGGCGACGTACGAAAAAAAACCGAAAAGTAACTCACCTACAACGAAGCCAGTGAAAAATGCCAGTTACGGAATAAGTCCAGGCACTAAATGGATAATACACTAACGCTAATAACAAGACACTGCCTGATACTTAAAAATGGGTTCAAAATTTTTTCTGTGAGTTTCTTTCCTCCCTCTTTACATTTTAAAAGCTCTAAGTTTCTTCCAAAGAATTTAAAAAGAACTTAAATAAACTAAATGGAGAAAGTATTGAACTACTAAATGAATATCAAAACCACTTTTAAAAGCTAACGCCAACAATGGAAAGCAAAGACAAACTGTCTAGGAATTTGCCCCAAAGAATAGATATAGAATTAAAATTAGAATCCACTACACTCCTGCAAGCTAGGTAATATAAATATAAATAAATAAAAATAAATAAATAAATAAATAAAATTTAAAAAAAAAAGGTGTCTGACCTTTAAGGTCAAAATCATAAGTTTGAAA
>JAEQML010076175.1:0-13479 GCA_016904865.1 Pissodes strobi
TTTTAATAGTAGTTGCTAAAATTAAACAGTTTAAACTGACGTAACAGAACTATTATGCAACGCGCATGCGCCAAACCTGTAGGTACCTGAGAATCAGAAATGTTGATAATCTAGAAAGATGTGTTCGGCTGTTCCGGTCGTTAAAATATACTCTTTGTCGATAATTATCGGCATCTTGAAGAATTTTGCTTTACCGGATACATGTATTCATGCTTGTGCGTATGCGCACGTCGGAATGATTCTGTTCATGAATGTTTTGATACATTTGATATCTTATTACCTAATAAACCGAGGTTCAATCCATGTCCGATTTTCATCCTAGGATGTTTATACATCGGTAAATACCGCGGTTATCTTTTCGGTTGACAACTGTGACGTCATAGCCCCCACCACTTAAGGATCACAAATGAACTAACTAGTCGCTGAAATGAATTGGTTAAAACAATGTAGGGTTAGATTTTTTATTTTTGTTTACTTATGAGAAAATATCAAAAAATTGTGTACAATTTTTGGTTTATCGAGGCTTTGCAGATGATTTTAACATGGCAAGTAGGTATTGTCTGCAGTGAATGAATATATTTACTACAGTTGTAATGATAACGTTTATAGATGCCTATAGCTTAATTCATGGGTACCAAGGTAGGACCATTGAGTTCAAATCACTGGGTATGACGCAATGTGCACAATTTTTATAGGTGAAAAACGTGTAATAAAGTTTCCCTAATCCATGACTGACATACATTGGCACCACGAACAAACCCTATACATTAAAATAGTTATAATACTTTGCAGGTCCTTCAGTGGTTTCAAGAAGATACAAATATTTTATTGGCAGCATCAGGTATTCGGGAAAATTCAGTGAGCATTTTTAATACTGAGAGAGGTTAAGATGAATATATACCATTAAGCAAATTAGTTGCCGTCTCCAGGTCATCAATCTCAAGTAACATTTCTGCTCCTTCATAATTTAGGACTAATTGATATTTAGCTTCTTCCATTGAGCCACAACTGCAAAATTAATTAAACCGCAAAAATGCAACTTTACACACAAAATTAAAAAATTCTTAAACATAACTTCAAAAGGTGTAACCGAATGATCAACCCAAGTCCAAAAAGCGGTAATAAGTCGGTGATGTCACAATTTCCCCTACTTTGGTTAACCCATGAAGGATGGAGTTTATGAAAATCTTTATTTGGCATAAATGTTACAAAAATCCAACCTAAATTAACGAAACTAACTAAAAAGAACAAAAATAATAACAAAATATCCTGAAATTCAAAAATATTCGGTGTTGCCAATAACTCCAATGGCTACCTGTCCAAGTAATAACTAAAGGAGAGGAAATATCGACAAATAAGTTAGCTACAGCTCTGTTGGAAATTGCATATTACACTTTTTGCACAATCGAACTCCGCATTTTACACATCTTGTACGCATTATCGATTTGCATTCTTCACCTGCACATCTATTTTTTTTTTATTTGGTACTGGATTTCAGAGAGGTATTATGAAAACTATGATGAAAAATATCGTTCATCACACGTCCAGAAAGGGCTTTTTCCATGCTTGCACGAGTTCGGGTGTTTGGCTATGCCTCACACCAGAATGTGTCGTGCGCGCGCCGGAAAAGCCTAGTTTCCGGACTGGTAATGAAATATACTATTACAAACACGAACGGGATAAGTTTGTCACCACTTGTTTTCTGCTGGTCCAGCATATGCATGGAGTTATAATATAACAAACTGAGATAATCTCAATAACGCTGCTTGAACACAACACTGCCACTGCCATATTATGGCAACACCAGTCCTTCATCAGTTAAAACCGCGATCTCGGATATGCATTGCTAACTACCAATCATTCTAGGCTGAAAATCGGTTCATATTCTAAATTCTTATTTTAGTTTGGTTTAGCTTTTATTTACGTTACGTCAGACGTCAGAGGACGACGAGTGTTTTGCTCCGCGATCTTTTCAAGTCGTATTGTTAAATTTACTCTCTGTTCGAGCTACAATCATTGTCTCGAGTTTTTAGAGGAAAACCTCTGCTCATCTGAAGATCAAAAATTACACAGGTAATGCCTTACGTCAAGATTGTCAAGATGGGATTATTCGTATCGATACAGCAAAATAATCGATATCCTTTAAAAAAAGACAAAAAAGTAAATTTGCTCCTCAAACTCTAAATGCCGGACATTTTGCGGGACGCATGAAATGCTTGACAACCTACAAAAAGAAAGGACAATCGCGCAAAATGCGGGACGTCTGGCCACCTTACCCTACGACAAAAATCAATATTTACATGCCGGTAAATCAAACCAAATAGTGAGGTTAGAGAATCTTGTTTACATTCCTACTGGGAAGTGTTATCAGTACCGCCAGTGTAGCAGTCACGGATATTTCTTATAGTCACATCACTCTCTTCTAACTAAATCTACAATATCGTGGTGACCTGCAGCAAGTGCAACAAAAGTCCAAAAGCCAACTTCGGCATTGCTAGATGTAATCAGTGTGGCATTCTACTCAGTTCTAGTTGTTCTGAACTCTCTGTTTCGAAGCATAGAGGTGTTATTGTTAAAAGAGATCATCCTGCAGCACTTACAAATGCAACGAGTGTCTGTAGACTCTCAAAACTCAAACAGCTAGTGGAGCCTGTAAACAGGAAATTGAGGCGGCTATTTTCAAAACAGTTAAAGCTGAGAGTAAAGAGCTAAAGAATCTCTTAATCAAGACAGTTGAGGTGCGCAACAAGAAATAGATAATCTTACTTCGTAACTCGATAACCAGTCGAACCTCATCACAGGAATCAAGTCTGCCATAGCCACAACTACTACTACTGATAGAACTAAGGATACAACTAATATCAAAGCAGATCAGTGGAAAATCTAAGGATGGATTTAAGGAACATGACACCTAAATATGAAGCCCAACAAAATGAGCTGTTTGAAATAAAACAATTAACTGATATACAGAAGCGTCTTAGCGAATCGAACGTCAAATTTACTCCATTGACACAAGTTGAAATCCAACCTCCTCTAATGAACAGAAAAGCTTAAAATGGAGCAAGGATAGGGTTGAAGAATATACAGACAGCAAATTTGTTCGTCTACTTTGCAGACTTATGTTTTTGTGGTAATGACTTGTTGGAATACCTCTAGAAAAATAATAGCTAATAAAGGACTTGAAGAAAATTTGTTTAAACCCAATAGTTGGCTTGAAAATGTTATAATCAAAAATATGATTCTTTTCGTTCACGGTCGTCTGGACTCAAACATTTAAATAACAACCAATCCAGAGAATTCAAGTCAGACAACTACTAGCGAAGAAGGTAAACCACGGCTTAGTTGTTAATATAAATGCCTGAAATCTACGCTTAAAATCTACAGAAAAACCTCGCTATTTCAAGCTGAACAACAATGAACTTGCACCATTTTTTGCAGACAAGATTCTCGTGCGGGTGGTGTCGCTGTGCTGGTGAGATGCAATTTAAATAAATATTAAAACTTCAAACTTGAGGATTTGCAGAAAGAGGAAACGTATTGGAAGCAGCTGTAACGATGAATAACATTCCTATGCAGTATTGATTTATCATCTTCCAGGAGCAAACTTTGACCTTTTTTGTGAATATTTGAAATATTTGTTAGTACTTGCATGTTCACGCTACATCTTTTGGCTAAAACGAATCAAACAAAAGCTATACACAATGTTTTTAAATCATATGGCTTGTATTAGGCTTTTAAGACTCCATCAAGTACAGGGCCAGTCTAGCACACTTATAGACAATCTTTTCATCTATGCACTGAATTTTGAAACTCAAAGCGTTTATGTAAATTTTTTAGATCACAGACTTCAGATTTCACATATAAATATAGTATCTGATCAAAAATGATTATCCAATTTATATGTCCTTCTCGGAAAAAAAAATAGAAAGTACTTCAACTATTTACTATTGAAGGAATCATGGATGACTGCAATGCCAGAACTCGATATGGAATAGAGCACCATTTTTCCTACTTCTTCTCAACTTTTAATGATTTATTCAATATGACTTTTGCATGTGCCACTAAAGCTGCTACCAATCTCAGAAAAAAAATGGATAACGCTACAACACAGTTTTATCCACAACACCGAAACAGAATTTTTGCACTCGACTCGCGTTTCGCTAACCATGTTAGCATCATCAGGAGATGATTAAAACCGATATTAAAACTGAGTGCAAAGATTCTCATTGTAATGAATTTTGGGACCTTAACAGAATGGCAAAAATAACTCTCTTCTTGCAGAATATAAGCTAAGATTGAAAACTCATAAAACAAATGTAGCAACTGCAAAGATACATCATACAATATCTGCAAAAGTGCTTGGGATATTATTGAATGTCTGGCTCTGTGAGGACATCTAAAAAATATACTGGAAAAAATGACACTGGATGGGAATGAAATGATTGGACAAGACCACATATCGAATGCTTTCAATTAATACTTCATTGATTCTGTAGAACAACTTTTTGCCACAGTGACTGTTGGTGCGCAATCTGCCATGATACCCATCAGCAGAGAATTATCCATCACTATTCCTGACGTCATTAACTGAAGAAACGTACTCAACACTGTAAGGATGGGCACCAGGAAAAAATCATCTGGTGAAGATGAGGTACCACGTAGTCTTCTTTCGGAGTGTTTTGATAAAATACTCGTTCCATTGATACATTGATAAATAGTTCCTTTGAATACGGCTACATTCCGGATGAAGAGCGATGTGGGCGACATTGGCAACTAACGGACCCAATTTTACTTATGCCCCTTTCTCGAAAATCATGGAGAAAATATTCCAGACTAGACTGTTGCGGTTTCTCCTGACCTTCAACATCTTGACTCTGGGACAATTTAGTTTTGTGGGTTATAGAGCTACAGTGGATGCTATTTTGTCTTTGGATATAAAAATCCTTCTATGGAAAGCTAAAATCAGTCGGAATTCTTGTCGACTTTACTAAAGCATTTGACATTATTAACCACGGAATTCTAGACATTAAACTTTATACCTATGAAATCAGAGAACATGCTCTTAGATGGATACATCAATACTTGTCGAGGCGAATTCAAGGTGTAAAGTTGAAGAATGAAAGCAAGCCCTCATTGTTGGATTGGGGGATGTCTCAACTGGATTCGTTCGTGCTTTCGTTACCAATAATCTGCCACTATTGGCCAATGAGTGCTACGTCACACTATTTGTGGATACCATAGTCGGTGCTGATAACTACCAAGAGCTGTGCATAAAGGCAAATAAATATATGTTTGACATTGCAAATTGGTGTGGGAGAAATGATCTACATTTGAACAGCCTAAAACAAACTGCATAGCCTTCACTCCATTGAGACTATCATTAGATAAAAGTTTTCTAATCAAGAAAAACACATCACTGTGACAGCACGAATCTGTAAAGTTTTTGGGTTTGAACGTAGACCAGCAACTCTTATGGAACCATTATATTGACGATGTCTACTAAGATCTACTTCAGTCGTACAGAAAAGGCTTTTATTCTAAAGAGAATTATCAAAACTATGTTTAGAATCCCATCCCGTTTTTCCTATCGTTAAATCTTCAAACAGAAGAATGCTCAGACAGTTATTGGGATTTATGTTGTTCAGTGTGCATTTTACATTCATAAGAACAGAGACATATTAGGTGTGGCGATATCAACTTCTACAACACACGCATCTTAGGAAATATGTATATTCCCAGTGCAAGACTAATCGAAGTTCAGGAGGGTATTCTACAAACTACCAAATGACCTGAAAACCATCCCATTACACAAATTTGTTGCGAAGAAACTAAAACCGGAACTTACTGAAGCTCCCTTTTATTAATTGCGTGAATGGTTTGAAGCAATGTATTGAGGGGTTGCACTGTGATGATTCGCATTTTAAGATCCTTTACAGGCGTAGCCGACTATATCAAAATCGGCCTCTCCTATTGGTCGATTTGCATGGCCCTCCGCTCGCTTCGCTCGCTACGGGGGCTCAAGAAAAAAAAAATTACCTGGTGCTAACCCTATTAACCCAAGACATACGCAAAACCAAGAAAAAAAGCTGTTTAGAAACATAATATTTAAAAAGAATAAAAAAATGCAACGGGATTCGAACCCGTGTTTTCCAGGTAAGACCCAACGATCTAAACCTCTACACCACGAGAGCCCTTGCGAGAAATTGATTGCATCACGAAGACATATTGTAATACGTGATGGATCGACCAATAGGAGAGACTGATTTTGATATAGTCGGCTACGCCTGTAAAGGATCTTTAAATGCTGATGATTCTTTGGCTTAAAACTTTTAGTACCTTGTATTTTTAATTGACGAATCCAATACATTGTAAAATATGTCTATGGAAATAAATGATATGATTTAGTTATGCTGGGAGGTAATACGATTTTTAAAATGAAAAATAAAGTCCATATAGAGATGAGAATTGGAAAGGGGGATAAACTATAGGTTTAGGTATAATTTACATTTATTTCAAAGAAAATTAAATTCCTCCTCATCTAGCTGAAAACAATTATGTGAAATGAATCATTCCGAGGCCGTTTTTCAAATTCGAAAGTAATTTAATCTTTCATCCATTTCCATAAAAACTAAGAAAATCTTTGTCTTTATATTTTCTTGAAATAAAATTATAAATTTGTCTTATCTTGTGCTCAATAAACAGTGGATTTGCACTAGAAATTGTTTGGAATTGATTTGATGGGATCACCTACAGTCTAATCTAATGCATTGTATTATGTTGGAATGTTGGATGCACCTTGCATATTTTTAATCCGAAATAATTATTCCACTTAGGAGGGTAGGTGGCTAAAAGAAAACTTGTTTGGCCAGGATCAAACTCACTAAATACTCTAAAATATTTTATCATTACCAGGGATGGACAACATTTCTGATAAGTATATTAAATACTAATAAGTAATTCTTTTCTCTGCATTAAATATATTGGTCATGTAATACATATCAGAAGATGAAATCGCAAACCGGCTTCGCGCATGCGCAAGCCGCTATAGTTCTCTTCGTGAATATTTAATTACCTTTATTTAAAGATAATATATAATATATAGTTCAAGCCATAAGCTGAACATTTCACTCATTTCAGTTTAGTATAGGGTAGGTTATATCAAAATTTTTAATAAGTATATATTTTTTCTATATGACGATTTTATTTATAAAGTTTGTGTCCAGATTTGGTTAGCAGGTGAAAAATTTGTTTATAAATGATGGCTCAGAAAATATTCCTAATTAAAGTTTTTACACGGATGAAAATTACCTTTTGCTTGGTCAAATTTTAACTAAATTGTACAGGGATTGGTAAAAATCAGGAGAATATAAAATTCGGTTTGAGGAAAAATATTTTTTTAACGGAAATTACGGAGAACAAAAATCTAGATAAAAAAGTTATGTAGTACTTTCATATTATTAGTCATAGTTTATGAGACAATTCAGGTTTAACATGATTTTTTTTTCATTTCCAAAAGCTTTCAACGTTAATTTATATAAAAGCAATATCTTATATGAAAAAGCTTTATGAAGCTTTTGGCATATATTAATCTTGAGAACTACAAGCTGTTTCAGAAACTAAGTATTTTCAGTCACATTTCTAGATATACTATGTGTACGCTTTGTACAGAGTTTTTTTATATAGTTTGCATACCTGAAGAGGTAACTATGGATACAACAAAAATACCTTAAATACCAAAGACGCAGGGTTTTTCACGTATTTATAAAAATATTCCAAAAAATAAGTTTGGTAAACGCAAAATTTTGACCCATGAGCACCCTATAACTTATTACATTTTTGAGCTATACGGAAAATTCTAGATATTTCATGTGTAATGGCCTATATCTAACTTTAACTGTTTTTGACAGATTGTAGAATCTAAACGGCTAAAATTAGAGGGAAATGGTTTGCACTTTTCTATGCTAGGTCTTTGTAATCTATCGTCTGTCATCAACTTCCGGTTTAACAGGAAGTATCCTAAAACCGGAAAATGTACACGTCTGGCAAAAACCGAAGTGATGCTACACGATAGGTTATGAAAGCCTAGGTTTGAAAAAAGTGCAAATCATTTCGCTCTAAGTTTAGCCGTGTAGATTCTACAGCTTGTTAAAATTGTAAAAATTTCAAATTTCAACTGTCAGTGTTTCAAAAACAGCTACAGATATACATAATATGACCAACCGGTTTTGCCAAAAAATGCACTAGATACAGAGCAGTTTATGCCAAACAAATTTTTGCACGCCTCTCTTTTCGGACAAAAAAAAACGTTAAAAGTTGGTGTTTTTAGGTTAAATCGATCTAGAACCACGAACCACCACTACTTGTCCAGGTGAAACGTGAAAATAATAATAACATTTTACTAGCCGACTTGATGCAAGGTTGCCAAACGGTACACATTTTCGCTTTGGCGGTAAGACAAAGTGATCGCCCTTTTCTTTCATCATCATCATCATCATCAAACAGCCGTTCGCGTCCACTGCTGGACATAGGCATCCCTTAGTGTTTGCCATCTCTTTCGGTCTTGTGCGTCCTGTATCCAGTTTCCCCGGATTCTTTTTATGTCATCAGTCCATCTTGTTGCTGGTCTACCTCTATTTCTATAGGCTTCGTGCCTCGGCCTCCACTCCAAAATACGTTTTGCCCAACTTCCGTCCCTTGTTCGTGCCGAATGTCCAGCCCAGTTCTACTTCAAGATTGCAACTCTTTCTATGACGTCAGTCACACTCGTTCTATGCCGTATAGTCACGTTGGGTATCCTGTCTTTCAGAGACAGCCCCAGCATTGACCGCTCCATTGATATCTGAGCAACTTGCAGCTTGTGTGCCGTTCTTCTGGTAAGCGTCAACGTTTCTGCCCCATAGGTTAGTACTGGCAGTATACATTGGTTATATGTTTTCCGTTTGAGACATACAGGAATGTCTGATTTGAAAACATCCTTAAGACTACCAAATTCGGCCCACGCCAAGCCTATTCTCCTGTTCAGGTCGCAGGTCTGATTATCTCGGCCAATCCTGAGCTCGTGTCCCAAATATTTATATGAGGCAACTTGCTCGATGCTCCTACCGTCAACTGAGATGTTATCGCTCAAGACAAGGTTGGTCATAAATTGTGTCTTCGCAAAATTCATTTTTAGTCCGACCTCTTTGCACACTTCTTGAAGGCTTCCCAGCATAGTCTGTGCCTGGTCAATACTGTCGGCAGTTATGACAATGTCATCAGCAAATTTCAGGTGGCTCAACAGCGCTCAGTCGATATTTATGCTCTTTTCTTCCCAGTTTACTTTTTTAAAGGCATATTCTCGTATGGTGGTAAAGAGTTTCGGAGATATTGTGTCGCCCTGACGAACTCCCCTCTCGATTTGAAATTTATTTGTGTCTGCACATGCAGTTGCCTGCTTGTATACGTTCTTCAAAAGGGAATTATAACGATAGTCAATACGACAATCCGCCAGCGCTAGCAGCATCTTGTGTTGATTTACGAAGTCGAAGGCCTTCTCGAAATATATGAATACTAGGACAAGTGGTTTGTTATACTCGATAGTATTTTCTATTAGAGTCTTGATCGTTTGAAGATAATCGTTTGTTCCATACCCTGCTCTAAATCCAGCCTGTTCCCTTGGCTGGTATAAGTCTAATTTAGATGTTAGACGCTTTGTTATAATCTTCATGAAGAGTTTGTAGACATGTGACAGTAAGCTTACGGGTCTACTGTTTTCTAGTTTTGCGATGTTCCCCTTTTTATACATTATGATTATTACAGCATTATCCCATTGGGAAGGTGTTGTTTCCTTCAGGATACGTGCATTGAAAAGCCTGCATATATTCTAAAGCAATATGTTTTCTCCTGCCTTAATTGGTTCGATAACAATTCCATTTTCGCCTGGGGATTTATTGTCCTTCATTTCTTTCAGTAATGTTCTTATCTCATCCAGGGTAATATCAGGAATATCCTCAGAATCCTGTTTTTGGACATGAGGCACGTTCTCAGGTAGATTTTGTTGTTTTTTTTTTCTTTGTATAGCCCTGTATAAAAGTCCTCCACCAACTTTATAATTTCTTCCTTGTTTGAGGTAACCATCCTCTAGCTTACAAATGTTTTTGGTACCAGATGAGAAATTTCTACGAAGGACCTTCAAACTTTTGTTGTTTTCGATAACGTTTCCTATTTCTTCGGCCTTAAACTTTCTTGCATCTCTCCTGACGCCCTTTGAAATGTTTCTATTTAGGATCCGCAGTTGGTTTGCATTCGTGGTGTGCTTAAAATTTAGTTCTCTTCTTTGTTTCATAAGACTCGTTGTGTTTTCACTAAGCTTATCCGTTGGCTCCTTGTTTTTGTAGCACCACCGTTCTTGTGCATCTTTTAAAAATGTGTCAATTTCTCTATTCACTGCTTCGATATTTACTTCCTCACTTCTCGCAAGCTCAGAGTTCTCCAGTTCGAGGTCTATCTGTTTCTGGTATTCACCCAGGCCACTTTTGAGGTGTTTGTTTTAATATCATATTTGTCCTCTCTCTTTTTTTATATTTATAGTCACCTTTGCTCTTACCATTCTATGGTCATTACTGAATGAAAATTTATTTAGTACGTTTACATCTTGCACAATCTTTTTCCTGTCGGTGATAATATAATCGATTTCATTTTTAGTAATTCCGTCTGGGCTTGCCCACGTCCAGCGCTTTTGTTTATTTTTCTTAAAAAAATAGTTCATGGCGTACAGTCCGTGGTGTGCTAGAAAGTCAAGGAGTGTATTTCCTCTTTAGTTCCTCTGACCATAACCATCTTCTCCCATCGCGATCTCAGCTTCATCCTCTTTGCATCCCAGTTTTGCATTCAAGTCTCCTATGATAAGGTTGTAGTGAGTTGGTGTTTTTGCCATCGCTGCTGCAATGTCTTCATAAAAACCTTCCACTTCTTCGTCCGGATGTGTAGTTGTTGGGGCGTAGACCTGAATAACTTTTAGTCTGTATTTTGAGCTCAGTCTTAGCACAAGAAACGCCACTCTCAAGACTACACTGTCGATCTGGACAACGTTGCTAGCGTGTTTCTTGTTTATTAAGAACCCTACTCCTCCTTCCGTTGAGTCGTCGTCTCCTTTGTGATAAAACAGGTGTCCTGACTTCAATTTTATTCGTTGTTCTCCCATTCTTCTAATTTTGCTCAATCCTACAACGTCCCAGTTTTTGTGCTTGAGCTCCTCTTCCAACTCCATCAATTTTTCCTCTGATGACAGTGTTCTCTTATTCAGTGTGGCAGCTTGCAGTCGTCGTTTTTGATAGCCTGGTCGAACCAGGTGATTCTTCGCACCCTCTGTTCTCCGTCCTTGCCGGCCGCTATCTTAGCCGGGAATCGGTGAACTGCCGGGGACTGAGGGCCGTAAGTTTCCTGTCGTACTCATATACCTAAGGGGTTTTTAGCCTTACTTCTACCACGCTGGCCATTGCGGGTTGGTAGAGAGTCTTGTTCTAGATGACCTCATTTTCTTAGCCTCGGTGATACGGATATACCGCCGTGACTCGGTCGTCAGAGCCTCGTTTGTAAAAGCAGGGTGCACCACGTGCAGGTGAGGTTGACATTTGGGTAGGAGAGGTTATTTGAGTTACATCACTACCCCATTTGTATCATATCAGACTACTATCTTCTGATAACCAACCTTTAGCCAATCGAAATTAATCCAAAAAGTGCGCTACATTTTATGCATTGCAAAACGAACAGAAAATAATCCAAAGTAAAAAATAATCACTTCTTTTTAATTTTCGGTGGTTTTACTCCAGGAGCGACCGAAGTGAGCAAAGTGTACCCCCTGGTGAGCCTCTTCGCGGGCCTATGTATTGTGTAGAGTAAACGTATTAAGAATAAATCTGGCAAAAGGGTGTCTTCTGAAAAATTGGCATTCTGGCTATTGTGAGAAATGACAGTCACAATAAGGATACATAACATGTAAAATGATATTTAATTTAATGGGAATGGAGCTATTGGCCGCTTTAACTAAGGGCCGGAGCAAAACAAGCACCTCTTGTTCTACGTAAATGTCTCCTAGTTAATGTTTTCATCCGTGAATTGATTTTCAGCTGTGTATTGCCTATATTACTAGTGCTTTTGTGTCGTGGTGCTGCAAATTTGTGTCAAATCTCAAATTTTTTTTCGGCTGAAAAGTGGTGCATATAAATATTTTTCGCAGCTTAAATTACTCTATAAGACATCCCCAAGGTCGGTAGGTCTTATATGTACCCAGACTCTGTCCTATATCTATCTCTAATGCTAGTTTTACACTGGCAATTTATTCGTGAATTAATTCAGGAATTTTTCCATGAATTGCTTCTTGAATTAACATTCGCTTTACATGGGTCAAGAACTTCATGATGAATTTTTGTGACAGTTCATCAGTGCCACCAACTCTCGCACCAACCACAAGGTTATATCTTATTATTACTATTCAAAATGTTTAAATATAAACAATGCTGTATTTCATGTGGAAAAATAAAAAAAAAAGAAAAATGTTGCGGCACTAGAAACATGACCGAACAAGAATAAATACCCAATTACAGATTAAGCCCTGGTAGGAGAGTGGTAGAAAGTGCATTTAGAATTCTGGCCAACCGCTTTCCCATTTGTCTTTTATCTTAGCATGTTATGTCCTATACAACTTCTTGAGAGCTGAGGATTCAACTCGCACGAAAGATGACATTGATTCAAGCTATGTTTTTAAATTTGGGTTATGAAAACCAAGTGGGAATAGGCCAAAAACAGGTAGTCTTGCAATACGTGAAGAATTCAAGAACTATTTTCTTGGAGAAGGTGCTGTAGAATAGCAATATGATAAAGTGTAGATTATTGCAGATAAATAAATAAACGTATAATAAATATGTATTAAGTATATATTCTTATTTATATATACATATATTGGAAAAAAACAAAGACACTTTAATTAGCACTATCTTCTTGCTGTTTAGCCTCTAACACTAGATCCAATATGGTTTTTCGTAAATTTCTACAACGCGTAGGGTATTTTATTTCCCTTAATTCAGGGACCTACAAAAAACCTCGCTATAAGAGGCCCAAAAACTCATTTTGGAGAAAGTTATTGTTCGTAAAAAGGGTTGCTAAACTAGTATAAACATACTGATTTAGCTTGAGTTAAAGACAATTAATTAATTTTGTGGTAAGTGTATTAAGAACATAATAATAATTAGATGTAATTATTCTATTTAAGTCATGTGAGGAGTGAAATGTGGTCTGGAAGCAATGAAACAGAATAATAGTAGGTACATAAGAAAATATTGAAGATAAAGAAATGTGTTTCTATTATTAGGAACTAACAGAGTGCCTAAAAGTGAAAAAAGATTAACTATTTGAAATATATACTTACAAAAGAAAAGCATCTATGACATATGGGTTATATGGCCCTGTGGATTCTTCCAACAATTGGGTGGCTTTTTAAAT
>MU196192.1:1762-13479 GCA_016904865.1 Pissodes strobi
AGGCGAAAGACGCGAAGCGAAATTCGTATATGTTTTAGGTGCAAGGCACTTTGCACACATGTGACGAACAATACTTTCCTTCTGCAAGCATTACGCATAACAACTAAAAGTAAAGCAATGATTATTTTGTATAGAATCTTCAAAGAACTACAGCAACAGTTTTAAAAATTGATGAAAAAACTATACGACGATTCACAGTGTTGTAGTTTCTTGCTGACGTGGAAATGGAGGAAAAACTGATGTTAGGTAGGTGTCAAAATGAATCTCTTGTTGCTTGACATATAATCATCTTTTATCATTATACAGAGGATAGGTACTTAAAAAAATATGCCTTTTTTAAATTTAAATATCGGGAATTACGAACAAATTTAGGCACAGAGAACAATAAGGCTTGCAACGGTCTTTCAGGTTGCATAAAATAGTCTACCAGTTACTAAAATACAATTTTCCATTCTTTTGCTTCGAATTACACTATGCACGCTCGTGGAAAAATGTTATTTGTAATTTTAAGAAAATAGAAGAACAACAAAATTGAACACTGCTTTAAATATTTCAAATATCTCAAAACCAAACCACTATAGTAATATAAGATTTGTTTAATATCTTAAAAATGTTCTCTACTAAAATTCTACGGATTCAAATTAACACGTAAAAAGCGGTAAGGCACTTTATATTCAGAACAGATCGTTGTAAAATGCGGTACCTAAGTGCCAAATTAATTAAATACATATTCGCAAAATGTGTATTTTCTCGATCTTCAAAACAAGATTAGAGTGTATTGTATTTAAGTGTTCGTAAATAAAAATGCTACAATATAACTGTGTGTGATTTTGAATTTTCGAACGTTAAAAGTACATCATAAAATTCATCTTATAGACTTCAATTGCGAGAACAGAAAAAAGACGTTCTTTCACGACTGTCTTTTTCCGTGTTTGCTCTATGAACTATTTCGACTTATAATTCAGTAATATTACGATTTATATCGGACAAGATTCTGAAAGTTTTGAAAATTGGTAGGAATGTTAGGGATGACATAAGAAATACTAAACTGAAAAGTTCCCACCCCTAAATAGTGTGCTTCATCCCCTAGGACGTCTTTTTTATCCCCTTTTTCAAGTTTTCTAGATTATCTCGAGAACGGTGCACTTTTTGATAAAAAAAAAAACTTATATAAAAAAATATTCCTCATAAAATTTTCTTCAAAAAAATTCCTAAAAATGTTTGCCTAAAATTAATAATAATGTGAGAAATAAGGCGTATACATAAGGGTTACTTCCAGTTACACAGTAAATGCATCTAATATATAATATAATATAAGGTCTGGCAGCAGCCCATGATACAAAGATAGCCTAAAGAAAAATATAGCTGCGACACTTAAGCGCGGCACCTTTGACAAGCGAGAACCAACTTTATTACTATGTAGTGGGGAGGAAATAAATAAATCTAACTTGACGTCAACCCCCCGGCAATCATTAGTGAAATGAGCCGTACTCAAATTTTTTGGGACGTTATATACTAAAATTGTTACTCTCCCCTATTATTTTATTTAAACTTTCATTACAAAATATATGATTTATAAAATACTGCTTATTTCGAGTAGAGAATAACCAATTTTTTGATCCAAAAAGCTGCATAAAGAGAGCCGAATATTTATTTAAACATTACACCTGAAAGAAAAAGTTAAAAATGTCTTTTGAAATGAAATTAAGAATGGCGAATGTAGATTACTTGTAGTACGTACAGCATTCTTGAAAGAAAAGTCAATTACCTAAAGAAAAATATAATTGAGTTACATATTATTTTGATAAATTACGATCAATAAATCAACTCATTTATGTAGAAAATTATTTATTTTTTAACGTTATAACACACATATAATAATTTGAAATTGAAATAAACTCACATGAATATAACTATAATAGAATATAAGCTCCAAGATAATCTTCAAATATCAACAACATCTATACACAACAAAAGTTTTTTTTATGAGATTTTATTTTGCACAAGTAGTTTCGGTTTTAGACGAACTTGTAAAGATCTGCAATAATAATTTTGAAAATTTTGATTTATCTAGTTGTTCTCTTCTAAGCTTAAAAAAGATCTTAGATAAGTACATAATTTTTTCTTCAAACGTCAGTAAATCCGTCATTACTCGACTGCGGCAGTGAAGTTTCGTTTTTCCTCCGCCGGAGCTTTACTTTTCACTTTTCCGCCGGCGGAGGTAAAAGTGTTATCATAGCAACATAGATGCAATACAAACAAACATCAAAATAAGCGTCAACCACTCAAGAGTTATTAAACTAAAATTTGTATTTATCACTCAATGTGTGACTGCATTTCTAAAAATCATTAATTTAGGAACAAATTGGTTATTATTTAATCGAACTTAATCAATAACTGCTTATCAATACGGAATTAAAACGCAATCAAAAACGCAATTTTAAAAATATAATTATTGTTGACAGTGTCCACTGACAGCTTTATGTTACATTACTATAGCAACAACCTGAGCCTATTCACCGACACCGCACCGGTCTAAGCCGCCTTGCGAACCCACTTATCTTTAATAATAATTATTATTACTATTAAAAAGAGACTTTATGCATTAATTTGTCGACATTTGAAGAAAAAACAGCATATTTTATTTGGAGGAAAAGTTACTTTTCATGGCTTGCTCTCTATTACCAGCCTCACTCCGTTCGGCTGTTAAACACGAGCGCGCCATGAAAAGTATTACTTTTCCTCCATATAAAATAATATACTATTGTTTTATATAGATTCTTAGCAACCTGCACAATTTTATAAACGTATTATGTACGATTTTGCATATTTTTTCGCTTTTTCATTTTATTCGCTAGATAAAAATATTGTCAAGATGGTGAAATGAAAGTAAATTTTTGATCTGGTTATAGTTCACGAACTAGTTTATGCATGAAGTGCACAATTACGCTAAATCGGAGCAACATGTACCGTGCGTTCAATTTATCTTGATAACATTTTCATTCGCTGTAACTTTTTTGTTTTTAATGATATCAAGTTAAACAAAAAAGCGAAATGTAGGGTTGGTAGCCAAGTTTTTTTCTAAGTTGCATATAAAACAAAACACTAACGAATTTTTGACATATCAGCCCACTATATATTTTTTAAATGGAACACACTGTATATTACTACATTTTTGGAATCTCTAGAGAAATCTAAACACATTTCGTGTATAATATCTTATACCTATCTTTAGGTGTTTACGAAATATTGACAGTTGAAAGTCGGGCATTTTGACATTTTGATAGGCTTTAAAATCTAAACCGCACGAGAGCAAAGAAAACTGTTTGCATATTCCTGTCTTAGGTTTTCATGAGCTATCGAATGACAGTAACTTTGAATTTAACCCGCGAATGAAATTAACCGGAACATTTAAACCTCCGGTTAAATTGAAAGCCACTGTCATTCGATAGCTTATGAAAACCTAAGATAGAGGTGTGCAAACCGTTTTCTTTAATCTCGTGCGGTTTAGATGTTAAAGCCTGTCAAAATGTCAAAATGCCCGACTTTCAACTGTCAATATTTCGTAAACAGCTAAGGATAGGTATAGGGTATTATACACAACATGTATTTTGATTTCACTAGAGAGTCCAAAAATGTAGTAATATACATTTAAAAAATATATAGAGTAGGCTTTTATGTCAGAAAATTATTGGTGTTTTGTTTTATATGTAATCTAGAAAAAAAACTTGCCTACCAACCCTACATTTTGCTTTTTTGTTTACCTTGGTATCTTTAAAACCAAAAAAGGTACAGCGAATCAAAATGATATGAAGGTGCTGATCAAATCTCAAATAATGGATATATCTGGATAACGATCGACTTTTGCGAAAAACAACCAGCAAAAACAATGTTTTTGCGACTTACACCTTTATTGTAGAATCCGAACCGTTTATTGTCAAACGAAATGTGTTGCACTTTCTTATCTTCCACATAACCACAACCTGGAAAATACTCCCTACCAAACCGAAAATTTCGTATATCTAGATAATTACTAAATAACTAAGATAAGAAGATGCAAATCGTTTCGCGCTAAGTTAAACAGATCAAATTCTTTAAATGGAAGGAATGCTATTCGACATGCTACATGAAATTTATCTAGAATTTTTGGAAGAATTCGAAAATCGGAAAATATGTCCAGCTCTTTTGAGACCTTTTATATTGAAATATAATTCAATAATATTGTCAATCTAAAATCAACATGGCTAAATGATGAAATGGTTGTAAGACTAATAAAATAATTGGAAACATGTTATTTCTATAAAATGTGTATATATATGAAGGATACAGGGGAAAAACGATCTAAGCGCCATTTCCATAGGAAACTTTATTATTATTGACTACACAGAAAATTTTATTCTTGATAAAAGTTGGTGTTTGGAAAAAAACTTATTTGACAATGCTAAATTAAGGGTACTCAATAAATAAAATGTTGATGTTTTAGCCCGTTTTGGTACTTTTAGTAACTTTTGGTTTGTTTTGGTTAGACTTTCAATAACATTTTGGTTACTATCAATTAGTTTCAATTTATTTTAGTTATTGAATTAATTCAAGTTAGTCAACAAAATTCGGTTAATTTTGGTTAGTTTCAACTTATTATAATATTTTTAATCTGTTACGACACGTTTTAGCCCTTTTTGGTGCTATTGGTTAGTTTTGGTTAGTCGTTCAATCGACTTTCGGTTAGTTTCAGTTAGTTTTAATTTAGTTCGGTAATTTGAATCGGTTCCGATACGTTATAACCAATTTAAATATTTTTAATTAATTTAAGTTAGTCGCCAAAATTCGGTTAATTTATGTTAGTTTCAACGTACTTTAATAACTTTAATCTGTTACGATACGTTTTAGCCCTTTTGGTTAGTCGTTCAATCGACTTTCGGTTAATATCAGTTAGTTTTAAATTATTTTAATCATTTGAACCGGTTCCGATACGTTATAATTAATTTAAATTTGTTTGTTTAATTTTAGTTAGTCCTCAAAATTCGGTTAGTTTCAACTTACTTTCGTTCAATCAAGTTCGGTGAATTTCAGTTAGTTTTAATTTATTTTAGTCATTGGAACCGGTTCCGATAAGTTATAACCAATTTTAATGTCTTTGGTTACTTGCCAATATTTGGTTAATTTGGGTTAGTTCTAATTTACTTTAACATTTTTAATCTGTTCCGATACGTTTTAGTCCGTTTTGGTGCTATTAGTTACTTTTGGTTTGTCATTCAATCAACTTTCGGTTACTTTCAGTTAGTTCCAATTTATTTTAGTCATTTGAATCGGCTCCTATACGTTATAAGCAAATTTAATGTTTTTGGGTAGTCGCTTAAATTCGTTTCGTTTTGGTTAGTTTTAACTTACTTTAATTTTTGTAACCTGTTACAATAGGTACGTTTTAGCCTCTTTTAGAGCTTATGGTTACTTTTGGCTAGCTTTGGTTAGTCTTTCAATTAACTTTCGGTTAGTTTCAGTTAGTTCCAATTTATTTTAGTCATTTGAACCGATTCCGATACCTTATGATCAAATTTAAGTTTAAATAACCAAACTAACTAGCTGCACAACTCTGCCGTCCTTTTCCCATTTTAACACATAAACATTAACTTATTTATATAACATACAAACAAAACAATATATACACATAACGATAGTCTATTTACCCAATACCCAAACAACGAATCTTTTTCTATTTTAATTCCTATGAAAATTTATTGCACTCCGGCCCAGGTAAGCGCGTATGATTGGCATCGAGTTCCAACTGCGTAGTGTCCTCGCTTCACTGAACTTCACGGAGAAAATTTGGCTATGATACAAATAAAAAGGTGTATCATGGCAACAGCCCATGATACGAATAAAAAGTTGTAGGTATCATCCAACAGCCGTCATTTACATTTGGCGCCCGCCCTAAAAGTAATGCATCATCGTAGTGACCTTGTGTCGTCACAGAGGGTGTAGTGGGAGAAAATAAAACCTATTACAATATCGACTGTGAAATAGTGGTTATCGATTTATATTTTAATTTTTTTTGGGTAAGACCACTTTGGGCGCATTAGATAATCAGCCATATATTTAACGAATTATATATCCCGCTCTGACTTTGTTTGCACTTTATTTACCAAACAATGAGACATTTTAGGGGAAATTTTTATAGAACCTTTTTTGTAGAGAATTTTATGAGGAACAACTTTGAATATAAGGACTTTTACCTACCATGCACTGTTTCGTAGATATTCCGAAAAAAATTAAAATTGGGGTGGAAAAAATGTTGTAAGGGATGAAGCACATACTTTAGGGGTGGGAACTTTTTAGTTCACTAATATTTATGCTATGCTTAATATTTCTACCAATTTTTAAAACTTTCAGAATTTCGTCCGATATATTACAATTTTAACTGTAATATTACTGAACTATTAGCAAAATCACTACCTCCTAAACTAACTAATATCATATCTCATAACCACTTGTTTAATTCGCACAATGCAAATAAATATGGAATTCCTCGCCAACGCTCTGCGTCGAAGTACATTTTGTGCTCTTATGATCACGAATAAAAATAATGGCAACTACAGTCCCAAGAGACACGTGGGATTGCGAATATTAGAATCATTACAGTTAAAATAAATAACAATAAAAGCCCATAAATTAGTTTAATTATTATGCTTGATCCAATCATAAATGACTGCTGCAATGTTTTCGCTGGTGTTAGTAATAGTCATTTACGAATATAATTGTCTCTAATATTAATATACTAATCCCTGTATTCACCACACAGGGGAATCTGTGTTTCGGAACTAGCAAATATTTAAATATGTCAATATTTCATGTACGTAACAATATCTTGTTATAGATCGAACAGTAAGTACCTTTATTTCTAGGAGTACTTAACAGAAAGTAATTTAGCATATCGCGCATATAGGATTAAGGCGCAAATATTGCATGTCACTGAAGTTAGCTTCAGATTCAGATTCATTTCTGACCCCAGATTTACATTTTTACAGTCGTCCAAACCAAATGAATATTGAATTAGTAAGTAATAATTAGAGAACAAAAATGTAGGGTATCAAAAACTTGTTTTTAGTAAAATTTTGATTAAAATTAGGTAGGTATTTCATTTGAAATAAATAATAGATTATGATAAAAGTACCTACCCTATTCTGTATTATACCGGCGCCCTTTTAAAAGTTAATAATATTTTTGAAATCTCACTTCTTTCCCTGAAGAAACTTTGACAGACTTCAATTGCTAGAACAGAAAAAACCTCCTTTCACGACCACAGCTTACCAAACAATCAGCTATCCAACTCTTAACATTTGAACAATATGCGCATTTCCTCGCGCAGGCCGCCATTCTGGGTTAAAATCTATCAAATTCGACAGTGTTGGCTCGTCGCTCGTGGTCGTGTCAGATGAGTTGTTTGTGTTAACCAGTGTCGTAGTTTCAGTTTAGGTATATATATATTTTCTAGTTATAGTAATTAACAGTGTACATACGTTCTTGAACAAACTACTTATTTTATAATATCTATCTGTACTTGTATATAATATAGAAATGGATAAACCGCGAGGTGGACACGTTTGTGCCGCTAAAAACTGCAGTGCGAAAAGTTATGAATCTAACAAGAAAATAAGTTCTCTTAGATTTCCCAAAGATGCCATTAGGTAAGTTTTTTTGACAAGCATCTTAAAAATGATGTCCTATTGTAGCCTAGAAATATATTTCATTAATGTAAGCATAGCTGTTTTTACTGGAATGCAATTAATAATACTTCTTACTATGATATTGTTTATCCTTAAATGAAGATGATGTTACAAATTACCTTAAACAAATTAATTGTTTTAGTAGTTATTTGTGTTTTTAGAGCGTAAATTAACGGATTGCCGCTTGAGAAAAAATATTACCGCGGAGCGCGTTATCCTTTCGAAAATGGCAATCTTACTTCCCGCTCAAAACATACACAGAACTTTTTCTATAGCCGCATTTTTTTAAATTAAATGCACATTTTCCTCTCTACTTATTCTGAAATTTGCAAATGACATGTCATTTTTCGCATATTATATTCGGGCATATTTAGAGCAGGAGTGCCAACATTCATTGTAACAAATGCACGACTGTCATTTATTTATAGTTTTAATTGCCATCACTATCCATAGCACACTCGACGGAAAAAGTGAGAATGTTCTTTTCCATGTACGCTTTAGAGCATAAAATAAGGATGCCGCGGCGTTCGTCGATTTTGCGATTTCATTTGAAATTACTAATTAGTTATTTTGCGCACGGCTGTAGAAAAAACAATTATTGTACAGGGTGGCGCGTTTAAGAGGGGCCTATAACTTATCTCGAAAACGACGGGGGTTGCAAAAAAAAAATAAATACAAAAGTTGTTCCTAGTAAAATAATCTTTATTTTTTTATATTTTTTAATCGACACTTTTTTATATACAGGGTGATCAAACAAAGTTATATTTTTTTCAATGAAACACCCTATATTTTATTACATTTTTGGATTCTATTTAAAATTCTAAGCATATTTGATGTATGATGTTATACCTCTAGAGTTAGTACTTTCACAGCTATAAACAGTTGAAAATCGGTACTTTGGTTACTTTTCACCCTGGTATCAAGAATACCATTAGAGATTGAGCAAACTGAATTTCACATTCCTATCTTAACTTTTCAAGAGCTATCTGACGGTACTAACTGGCAGGTGGTACGATTGGTACCAAATCTGGTACCTCGGAATGTGAAATTAATTTTACTTCATCTCTAATGGTCTTCTTGCTACCAAGGTGAAACTTAGCCAAAGTACCGATTTTCAACTGTTTATTGTTGTGAAAGTACTATCTCTGCATCAAATATTATGAGAATTTTAAGTAGAATCCACAAATGTAATAAAATATAGGGTGTTTCATTACAAAATTTAACTTTGTTTGACCACCCTGTATATAAAAAAGTGACAATTAAAAAAATACAAAAAAACAAGCAAAAAAATAAAGATCATTTTACTAGGAACAACTTTTGTATTTAGTTTTTTTTTGCAACCCCCGTAGTTTTCGAGATAATCTATAGGCCCCTCTTAAAAGGGCCACCATGTACAAAATTAACATAATTTAAAACTCATATCCATAGCTTTTTAAACCTTAAATTATATTAAATATTAGCTTCAAATACATGTACCTCTAAATCGCTTACAAAAGGTTGTTTTACATTTATACAAGAGGTGTGTACTTCTATGTATAATCAAAGAAAATTCTACTAATTTTCTTTGGTATAATGTAATAATGTTGTCTTAGGGCAAGGACATGGTTCATATGGACAGTGACAGACTTTATCAGAACTACATGCTTTACAGTATCCATTTCGAGCCAAAAATGTTTACAAACAGCCAGTTTTGTCGTTTAAACCACATACCTACGATTCTTAGAGAATTCGATGAATCCTCAAAAAATGATCATCCTATTGTTCTTGAGAGCCCGTTATTTTGTTTTATATAGATACATATTTGATAACAAACCTATGTTATACCTTAAATAGTTATTTTTGTAAAATAAATCAATATTTCTATGATTTCAGTGGTTTATATTTCCTTCCTTCCCGCTTAAGACAATATCTTATAAAACAAAAAACTAAGTATAGGTACCTATATTTAAAACAAAAAGTTGATATCTATTTTTTTGGTTCAGCGAGAATGTAGGTACACAAATATTCAAATAAAAATTAACTAAAACCGTTGATTGCATCCAATCAACGATAAAACTAAAAAAAAAATAATATATAATATCAAAACTCCAATCCTGTCTATTTAAAATTGAATACTCCTTATCCCGGCCCTGTGTTTTAACCCGAAATGGCGTCGGCGACGTCAGATTTTTATTTTCACTTTGACAGGAGAGTCGGCTAGCTGATTGTTTGGTAAGCTGTGTCACGACTGTCTTTTTCCGTGTTTGGCCGAACATCTCATTCATAGGCACGTGTAATTGCAACTCCCAGTTAACTCTGATAGTACGGGAAAATTAGACTGAATATTTCAAAAATATATAAAGAATGTGCTTTTATATGTTTCACAAAAATTTTGGTATGGAAGTGACAAGGAACATCTCCTTGACACTCTTGAGAAATTGCAACCCCCGTTAATTCTGATGGTCCGGGAAAATTAGACTGAATATTTTAAAAATATATAAAAAAATGTGCTTTTATATGTTTTACTAAATTTTGATATGGAAGTGACAAGGCTCATCTCATTCATACGCACGTGTAATTGCAGCCCCAGTTAACTCTGATAGTCCGGGAAAATTAGACTGAATATTTCAAAAATATCTAAAAAGTGTGCTTTATATGTTTCAATAAAATTATGATGTGGAAGTGACAAGGGTCGTCTCATTCATAGGCACGTGTAAATGCAACCCCTAGTTAACTCTGATAGTACGGGAAAATTAGACTAAATATTTGAAAAATATATAAAAAATGTGCTTTTATTTGTTTCACTAAATTTTTGATGTGGAAATTACAAGGGTCATCTCATTCATACGCACGTGTAATTGCAACCTCCAGTTAACCCTGATAGTCTGGGAAAATTTGCCTGAATATTTCAAAAATATATATAAAAATGTGCTTTTATATGTTTCACTAAAATTTTGATGTGAAAGTGACAAGGGTCATCTCAGTCATACGCACGTGTAATTGCAGCCTCCAGTTAACTCTGATAGTCCGGGAAAATTAGACTTAATATTTAAAAAATATATAAAAAATTTGCTTTTATATGTTTTATTAAAATTTTGATGTAGAAGTGACAAGGGTCATCTCATTTATACGCACGTGTAATTGCAACACCCAGTTAAATCTGATAGTCCGGAAAAATTAGACTGAATATTTCAAGAATATATAAAAAATGTGCTTTTATATGTTTCACTAAAATTTTGATGTGGAAGTGACAATGGTCATCTCATTTATGCGCACGTGTAATTTCAACCCCCAGTTAACTCCGATAGTCCGGGAAAATTAGACTATATATTTGAAAAATATATAAAAATGTGCTTTTATATGTTTCACTAAAATTTTGATGTGGAAGTGACAAGGTTCATCTCATTCATACGCACGTGTAATTGCAACCCCCAGTTAACTCTGATAGTCCGGGAAAATTAGACTGAATATTTAAAAAAATACATAGAAAAATGTGCTTTTATATGTTTCACTAAAATTTTGATATGGTAGTGACAAGGAACATCTCCTTGATACGCTTGAGAAATTGCAACCCCCAGTTAACTCTGATGGTACGGGAAAATTAGACTTAATAATTCAAAAATATATAAAAAAGGTTCTTTTAGCTATATATTTCACTAAAATTTTAATGTGGAGGTGACAAGGGTCATCTCATTCATACGCACGTGTAATTGTAACCCCCAGTTAACTCTGATAGGCCGGGAAAATTAGACTGAATATTTAAAAAATATATAAAATATGTGTTTTTATAAGTTTCACTAAAATGTTGATGTGGAAGTGACAAAAGTCGTCTCATTCATCCGCACGTGTAATTTCAACCCCCGTTGACTCTGATAGTCCGGGAAAATTAGACTAAATATTTGAAAAATTTATAAAAATGCGCTTTTATATGTTTCACTCAAATTTTGATGTAGCAGTGACAAGGGTCATCTCATTCATATGCACGTGTAATTGCAATCCCCAGTTAACTCTGATAGA
>JAEQML010076178.1:0-13479 GCA_016904865.1 Pissodes strobi
AATTTTTGTGAAAAACTATGAAAACATAAGTGAGTTTAGTTATCCGTGACGATACGCCTTGCGCCTGCACGCTGGTTGTATAGTAGCTCAGATTATGGATCGATCTACGTCAGGTGAGAAGAGGTAGTATTAAGTAAGGCACTTTGGTAAAACAATAACAACGTCTATTGGTCAAAAACTCAATGAGAAAATATTAACAACGTCTATTGGTCAGAGACTTAATGAGTTTTCACTATACCGGATTACTAAAACACCCATGCGCTTTTCGTTTATGTATGGTTTCAATTATTTATAGGACTCCTTTTGTTATAATAAAGTTCTTTAAAAACGGTGTTGTGTTTTAATTTATATTTAGTTTGGTTATTTCATGAGATAATTATTAAAGGATTTTGGTTTATCTTAATTTCATTCAGCTCTTTAAGGCACTGTAACTGTTTAACTTTAAATGTCACTTGACTAAGAAATTTAATAGTTTTATCGTAGATTCGACTTAAGTATTTTCAAAGCAGGTATCTCTCAAGAAATAGATTCCTGTGAACTGCACTTCCCGAGTTGAATCTGAAGATTAGGATATGGTTAGGACCCTACCACGTCCCTATGGACTGCAATAAGTAAGCGGAATTGGGTGAGAGACAAAAACCTCCGAACTGATAGTCCGCTTGACTATTTACATCATAAAATCTGCTAACCATTGCAACTTTAAGGTTCATAATTGCTTGGGCAGTTCGCTTGCGTTGTTTATAAATTAACCCTTAACTACGGAGGTGCGATGTTCGGAGCATAAATGCGGACGTGCCGTCTGGCAGACTACTGCAGATATTGGGGAATAAAGCCCTAATAATTTTGTAACTGGAACTTCTAAATAATCTTTTAAGTTTTAGAAAGTACTTTAATAAATAGTTTCTTAGAACACGTAGCAATTTTATAATCACAAAGCCAGTTCTTTTCGGTATGCTTCAACTCGAGGGCGGTTAAAATGAAAAAAGTGCACTGCTATAATTTGAGTGTATTTATTACATAAAAACACTTTAAAAAGTAGTGAAAAAACTAGGAAGATATAATGCACAACGAATACTTAAAACTAAAATATTTCAGCAGTGCAGTTCACGCCGGCCTGCCTCATACACTATAAACATACCGACCGGCGCCGGCGTTTTGCATTTGAAGCAGAAATATCTTGTCACGCGGTTTTTCTTGTTTGGAAATAATAATTGACATATTTTTTTTCTAATATATCTCGATTTATTAGTGACTCGTCATCTTCACTTTCATCACTACTGTCCGCGGATTGTTCTGAGGTGCTATAATCAGAATTCTCGCAATCCTCGTCAGATACATTGTCAATATCACTAGCAGCATCACCGTCTGCTTCGTATATCACTTTCGAAGTGTTTCTTCATAGTTTACATCACTAAAGCGAACTGGTTTTGATGGTCAGGCCATATTTGTGCAAACATTTTCCGACCGATTTTATTACGTATACCCGGACGTGCCGTCTATCAAACTGCTTCATGAGAAGATCTCTAGGGAACTGACCTGTTTCAAGTCTTAGATATCTGATATTTTTTGTACTGGTCAACCACCAAACCCGCCAGGAATACATGAGGTAACGGCCTTGTGAACGTTACCGTTTTTGACAAATGAAGGTATTTCGTTTTCACACCGCCTCTCAGACGGCACCTCCGTAGTTAAGGGTTAACTAGAATATTTACATAATGTTTTCCAAGTTGAAGTTCCAACTTAGGACAGGGTGATAATTAATTAGTAGTTTAAATGTTCCTAGTAGTTTACAATATTTACCAAAATATGATAATGTAAAAATAAGACGGATATGTATACGCTGCATTTGTACGCACTGGTTTTTATGGTATCACCGAAAGCATAGATGACCCCTCAGCCCTCCTGAACAAATACTTCGAAAATAAATAAATAAATCTTCGAGTCACAGGGACAACGGTAGTAGTACTTACCGGTTAGATAGCAATTAAGGATATAATTAGTCCGAAAATCTTAAAAATCTCCTATCAATATCAGGCTGATATCGAGAACTAAACACACGGTGGTCTTGGTACCCAGGAAAGATTATTCCTTAAAGTTCTTAATAAAGGAAGTTGACTTAACTGGTCGTCCTATCAATATAAACCTGGCTGGCATTTCACGCTTAGTTAATTACAAGGTTAAGAATAACTCTTCAATGATCTCAGATATTCCTGAAACCCTTGTTAAAAGCCTTGCTAAAATATTTGACTTCAATTAAAAAAAAAAGATATTTCTTTCCACTGAAATGTTCTATGCTTTTGAAGACAATTGACCACAGGGTGTCCTTTTCTGATTCTACATTTTCTAAATGATTGAAGTTTCAAAGTTTATTTTTCTTTAAACGGGCAATTCTTCAGCAAAATATTTTCTACAGCACAATATCTAATCATTTATCTTGTTTTTGGCTATTTCGTTCCACCTCAAGCTTTAATAGGATATTATAGTATAGGATAAAGAAATACTTCGTATAGTTTATCGATACTTTGATTTTGAGAAAGTATTCTCTCCGTAATTCTATATCTCATATATAATATATGCCAATAAAATATCAAACATTTTAAAAAAATATATAAGATTACCTGTATTTTGCCAGGCTCGACAAATTGTACGTAGAAATAAATATATATACCCTTGATTCTCTTTCATCACGCTTGACCCTTTAGTAAATTAGGGCAAACAACACCCTCGTTTATCACGTTCTATTTCTGTCTTCCATTGAGGCTCTGACCAACTAAAAGCTGAAATTTTCCTTTACTTCAATTAGAGAAAAGTCTATTCACGATATATCTAAGTGCTTTCTTTACTTTTATAAGTTCTAAAACTAATTAGAAGCCATTCGGTATTATTGTAGGCTACGCCGACGTTATGTCCAAATGAAAAATTCAAAATATCAGGATAATATATTACTCAGACGACTGATACAAACAGGTAACGCGCATATTAAAGTGTTTTATTTACTGTTCATATAATTATTTTCTAGGTTAGATTTAATGATTTATTACTTAGGCCTTTTACTTCTTAATTATTTTTTTCTGTTAAAAAAATGTAGCGTGGTGGAAACGTTTATGAAGGAACGGTGGTAATATTACAAAATTGCCAAAAACTAAACGTCATTTTTATTAAAATGTAAAGTAAATAGGTAATAATTTTTATTAAAGTGTAAAGTAACTCAAACATTATAAAAAGCATTAGCAGACTGTAAAAAGTATAAAAATAAAGACACAAAAAACTTGGTAAACATACCGGGTTAATAAAATCCATTAGAGAGTTCAGTGATCGGAATTTTCAAGCTCTTAAAAACGTGAAGGCAGCTTGATGGGAGCTTTCAGTGGGCAAAGTACTCGATCTTGTGAAATCTTCTGGATATCTCCATTTTGTGGCCACAAAAAATACTTTTGAATCTAGTCATAAATGTTATTTCAAGATTGTTATCGTAAGCATTTTCACACCTGTCCTAGAAACCACTGATTATCCAAAATGACTGCCACTCAATCAATGTCCTTATATTTTATACTGTTGTTGTTTGGTACGGTATTCCCTTTATATGATGTATTTCCATCATCTAAGTTTTTTGTTAAGAGATCTTTAGGTAATAACTACTTATCAAACAACTGAAATTAAAAGACACATTTATTGGACACAGCAGATTTCAGTTGATACTGACATGACAGTTCCCGTAAATTCAGGGTATCATTGTCCGAACTGATCCAGGTGAGTTGATGGAACTTCATGGTGCTAGGCAATGATTGTATTTCCTTATCTTGTAGTAATTACTCGACTTCTAGAATTTTTATTTCAGAAATTTGAAAAAAAATATTTTGTTACACATAATGTAGGTTTTTTGATATTTGCGTGTTCGATTTTAATTTCAGAAAAATATGTGTCAATATGTCATATATGCTGCAAAACCTCTGACATTTGGTGGCAGTATTTTCTTTATAATAGTAGGCTCCAGTATGAAGACATAACTGGACCTCTAAAGCTTCGAAATGGACACTTTGAACTTCATCAGTATATTTAAAATTGTAGTTTTTGAGAAATCTATTATTACGTAAATTTTGTCCTCTGCCATTTCAGTTTTTACGGCTTTTAAAAAGAGACTTTGGTGATAAATGCGGTAAAAATATTCGGCAATTTTTCAGCAGTGGCATTAAGCCTTATTTTTTTCGTCACTTGCAATTTATCCTTGATGATTCAGCTCTCTGCCATAGTGCTCTATAGAACACCGGTGGGGTTCAACTTTCTGAAAACTGAGTGCAACAGCTTTTAGTTTACAAATCTGCCAATCTCTGTACATACAACTTTGAGAAGTATTATTATAGCCAACAAATTCAGATATGTTTGGGAGAGAATTGATGTTGACAATTACATATTGTCTTAATATCTGAATAAGCTGGCATGTTTTGCACAGAGGCATGTATCCCTCTGTGATAATTTCGTAGTGATTACCCAAAATATTTCTAATCTTGTGAATCTATTATAGGAAATTTGGACAATATTATCATTTTTAAACTTCCTAGAGAAATTCTAAAGATTATCAGTTATCAATCTCTTTTGTTTGGTAAAACCATTCTTAGTCAGTTTGCGATTATTTCCTGGTATCACAATGGAGTTGGAATCACTGCAGAGAAATCTCTCTACCTGATTATTTAACGGCACTGTGAGAGATTTTATTTTCCTTTTGTTTAAGTTTATTTTTTTGCCCGTTAATTGTTATTTTTTTATTAATCGACCAGGAATGCAGGAAAACAAAATTTCTTTCTGTTGTAAAGTGATGCAAGTATTTTTATTCAGTCCCATTCTTCAATGAGTAATTTCATCTTAATTTCTTTTGTATTAACTTCTTCAACTGTTTTGGAGTTGGAGGCTTATTATTATTACTTATTAAGTATTTAGTCTTCCATTTCGCAGTATTCTTTCCTTGGCGCTTCTACTTTTAAAAACAAGTTTTTGAACGTGTACTTAAAACATTTGTTCTGCCTAATTTAATTCTGATACTAACAGATGGTTGTGCTTCGCTAGTTAATTCAGTACCGTTTTTCTTTAATATATTTTTTGGTAATTATTTGGTAATTATGATTATTTTTTCTATATCTGTTTTCTTTTTTCTCTTTTCGACAGTTCAGATATTAGCCTAAGTTTCCCATTCACTTTTCTTTTCTGATGCCGTTCACGTTCTTCTCTTTATACCTTAAATAGATCATCGCTTCTGCTTAAATATTTTATCTATGTCTTCATTTCCCTCGCCATCTGTCTTTTTCTGTCTGCTTCCACACTTGAAATTTTTAATCGATTTTCTTTTCTTTTTAGTTGATTGAAGTAGAACTAATTTTGTAACTTTCTTGACTTCCATCGTGTAATCCCCTTTGGCTGACAAATTAAGGATATTTGCTTTTTGTATACTTGTTTCTCATACACTGTTTCTCCTGCATTCCTTGATGAAAACTTGAACTAATATTTTCTTTTTAGCAACTTGTATTTTCACGTTAGGAGTTTTAATGTTATAATTCAACACTGATTTTGATTGCAAAAAACAATTTGTTTGGGTACAGATTGTCGGCATTTTTTTAATCTCGGCTTTATTGCTTTTTTACAGTTAAATTTTTAACGCCTTGTTTTCTTCTACATGCTTTCCTCTGTCTTAATTAATTCTTAATATATTCATAAGTTTCAAGTAAACTACTCAAGTACCTCGAATAAATAAATTGCGCGAACCAATACGGCTTCCGCAAACAGAGATCAACCGAAGATATATTGGTCTATGTCACTCATATATGGAGTATGGCAATTGAGAATTACGGAGAATCCCGATTAATTGCGTTGGATATTTCGAAGGCATTTGACAGAGTTTGGCATGACGAACGAACTGCCGTCCTTCGGACTGCCAGCGTCTCTGTCCAGCTGGCTTGCAAGTTTCCTTAAGGAACGATCTCTGCACATTGCAGTTGATGGACACATCTCAGAGACATTCACCATTAATGCGGAAGTTCCTCAGGGCGCAATACTTTCACCAACTCTGTTTCTTATCTATATTAATGACCTGACCGAAACCAATAACCCTGTTTTCAGTTTTGCAGATGACAGTACCCTAGTCTCCCTCCTATCAGAAAATCTTTACCAGCAACTGAGACTTATCACCGCAGACAGGAGCAGATTACAACAATTAATCGAGATCTGGGAAAGTTCGAATCTGGGGCGAAAGAAATTTGGTCCAGTTCATCCTCGTCAATTGGACTACTTGGTGTCTCGGTCAATAGCAATATGTCTTGACATGACCACGTTGCTAACATCGCAAAATCAGCCTCGCAGAAGCTTGGTGCGCTATTTCGCCACACGAACCTATTCACACCGCAGCAGCTGCTCTTGCTCTACAAAGCGCAAATAAGACCGTGCTTAGAATATTGCTCACACATCTGAGGTGCCGCACCTAAGCAGACCATAAAGCTGCTGGATTCCATTCAGAAGAGAGCTGTGCGTCTTGTCGGCGACCCCGAGTTGACCATGGATCTAGATAATCTGGAACACTGCAGACATATGGCAAAAGGGCACCTGTTCGTTTTACAACTGGTAACATGAAAATACCTAGAACGTCGCTTTGCAAGGACTCCTTTGTCTAGCGCACTGCACAGCAATGCAGTGCGCTCACACCCAGGACATCTGCTTCCCCCTAATTACAACCTACAAATGTTCAATAACCATGTCAACTAACATCTTCGCACACGCACCGCTCCTCGAGTGCCATAGGATCTCCCTTTTAGTGTGTGTGAAAAAATAATAAAAAAGTAAAATCATCCGCTCATTATTTGCTTCGGCTTTATCTGGAGTTAAAACGACTGTTACTTCTTGATTTAAAGTACACGGAATGGACAAACACAGCAACGTAATTGAGTCCACTATAAAGCTAAGAAGGAAACACAATATTTTAAAATATCTCCTAACATATACTCACTATAACATTACCGTCCAGTGCATCATTACCGTCGCACTTTGCCTCCTCTGCAATCGTGACGGTAATGGTGGTCACGGAAATATTTAATTTTAATAAATTTTGTTGTTGGTGGGGTTTATATTACTGACGAAACATAAGTGTTATGATAGGTACCATTATCTTATGGGACGGTAATGTTAAGAGAAATAATATTTACCTCTGTTCACATTCACCGACTCATTCGGCTGAAGGGAACTGTCAGACTAAGCCAGCGGGGCAACATGTGTGATCTATCGGTGGAAACTGGTACCTACACTTGTCGAGACGGTAATGTTAGCATTATTGGGTATATTCAATAATAGTAAAAAAAAAACAAACTAATTGCTATTGCTCGATATTTTAGAATATATACTGAGAAGAACAAATGTAAAAGAATGTAAAACAATATTTGCCTTAAGGTAAGATTCAGAAAAAATAAACTAAAAGTTGGGAAGTGCAAAAAGTTTACCGTGACGGTAATGTTAAAATAAGGCCTAAAAATAAAAAAAAAACTAAAAACACCAATTTTCATTTATGTTTTTAGGATAATTGTTACACAAAAATGTCCTAAAGCTAAAAAAATGTTACGCCTTGATATAGCTCTAAATAATACGTAAAGTTAAAAGTTATTGAACACTACCCTTATGCGCATTAGGCAAGTATACCTACTATTTGACCTGACGTCAACATTATTTGATATACCAAATGTTTCAAAACACACGATTACAAATTATTAAGCTTCCATCATTTATCTATTGAAACCCGATCCATTTTCAGGTCGTCTGCTCCATAACAATATATTATAAAATTTAATGTGCTACTCTATAATTAGAATTAATTTACGAGCCGATCCAAATGTCAAAATTTAAATCGAAACATGTAAACTGCCGGTAAATATGTTTTCCAAATTACCTTCCGCTTGCATTGAACAGACCGCTATGGTTCTGTTAGTTTCTCCATTTATTTCGCCATGTAACTTGAGCCTTTATAATTACAGGATGAAACATGACGATATGCATGCGAGACCTCATTGTCGAGTATAAATTAATAGCTGAGCCTGTAAATAAATCAGCAAAGTTCTGAACAAAGTTATGTGTTCTCGAATATCCCGGCAGCTATTCTTGTGTATATCTTCTATTTGATTTAGACAAGGAAACGTGGTCTTGTTTTATACTAATTTCTCCAGTGTAACAGGTTATCTGCTAATTATAGATGACTTGCCATTTCATAATATACCGTTCCTTCCTTATTATGATAGCAGTAGTCATTGCAAGGCAAAAAAAAATTAATTTAAGATTCCTTAGGCTCTATAATTTCATATCTAAAATTGGGTAATATCCATGACCGCAAAACCTATACCTAAGTAACTCTCACCACCTACTAATTAACACCTCTCCCATATTATGTCCACGTGCGCCTCACTCGGTTGAGTTTTCGTGGGTAAAGTTGTGCTATAATTTTGCGTACATTTTCTCGTTTTTTAGTAATATAAATTATATGATTAAAACCATGCCATCCACAGTAAAGTGTATAAATTAAGTGCACACATTTTTAATGTATTAATTTCAAAAATGCGTAGCATTTCTAGTTCTGACCTACAGGCTCATTAATTTTAGTGGTGATAAAAGCTAAAAATAATAATGAAATAAAGGTTCCTTAGGCGCTATAATTTAATATCTAAAATTAGGTAATATCAATATTCGCATACCTATATAACTCTCACCACCTGCTAAGTAATACCTCGCTCATATTATGTCAATGAATGCTTTACCCGGTTGAGTTTTCGTAAGTGAAGTTGTGCTATCATTTCGCATACATTTCCGTATTCTTCAGTAATGTAAAACATTTAATTAAAGTCATAGCATCCACAAGTGTAAGTAGCTGTGGGGATGATCCAGATTTTTTTGTTATGTATGTGGCATCTCATGAAAGCAGCGCTCATTGCACAGCCAAAAAACAACGATTTTTTTTTAGGTGACTGAAAAGTAAGAACTGATTTTAGACATTTTTGACGTGTTGATTTCAAAAATGCGTAGCATTTCTAGTTTCGAGGTAAAGGCTAATTAATTGCAGTTGTGATAAAATCTAAAAGTTATAATGAAATGAAGATTCGCCCTCAAACTAACGCCCAATTGCCTTGCTTCCAATAATCTCCAAAGTCGTGGAACGTGTAGTCAATCAGCAACTACTCAAGTACCTCGAGACTAACAGAATAATAATTAGCGATAACCAATACGGCTTCCGCAAACAGAGATCGACAGGAGATGTATTGGCCTTTGCTACTCATAGATGGGGTAGGGCAATTGAGAACTACGGAGAATCTCGAGCGATCGCGTTGGGTATCTCGAAGGCATTTGACAGAGTTTGGCATAAAGGATTGCTCAACAAACTGCCGTCCTTCGGACTGCCAGTGTCTCTATGTAGCTGGCTTGAAAGTTTCCTTAAGAACTGATCTCTGCACATTACAGTTGATGGACACATCTCAGACACATTCACCATTAATGTGGGAGTGCCTCAGGGCTCAATACTTTCACCAACTCTATTCCTCATCTATATTAATGACCTGCTGACTGAAACCAATAATCCTGTTTACAGCTTTGCAGATGACAGTACCCTTGTCTCCTAATTTAGATAACAAAAACCTTTACCAGCGACTGAGACTTGTCACCGCAGACAGGAGCAGATTACAACAACTAATCAAGATCTGGAGAAGGTTCGAACCTGGGGTGACAGGCATTTGGTATAGTTCAATACAGCAACAACCAAAGCAGCCACGTTTACCATAAAAACCAAAACGGCGGGGCTTAATATCATTATGGCAGGATCGACTATTCCTTCATCCTCATCAATCGGACTACTGGGTCTCTCGGTCAACAGCAATATGTCCTGACATGACCACATTGCAAGCATCGCAAAATCAACTCTTATTCTACAAAGCGCAAATAAGATCGAGTTTAGAATATTGCTGACACATCTGGGGTGCCGCACCTAAAGCGCACCTTAAAGCCGCTGGATTCCATTCATAAGAGATCTGTGCGTCTCGTCGGCGATCCGGAGTTGACGCGGGAACTATATAGTCTGGAACACCGCAGACATGTGGCCGAGATATCTTTGTTTTACAGATATTTTCACGGCATATGATCCTAGGATTTGGCCCGCATCATCCCGCTCCCAGCAACGCCTGTCAGACTCTTCTTTATCTGGCGCACTGCATTACTGTTGAACACACTCCCGGGACATCTGTTTTCCCCGAATTATAACATACGACTATTAAAGAACCGTGTCAATCAATTTCGCGCACACACCGCTCGTGTGTGTCTTAGTGCGACGCGTTTTGTGTGTTATTAATTTTATTATTATTTTTTTTGTTTCTTAAATAAAAAAAAAGATGTTAAGTGCTCGTGGGGCTATAGTGCCATTGAGATTGGTATTGGTGAACACTTACCGAATTAGACCAGATATCCTCAGCTAAAACAACTACCCGGCAGGTTGGGGGGGGGGGGGGCAAGGCCTTGTAGCAAGCTGTAAAGTGAGCGCGCAATTTGCCCGCTGCTCAGTTAACCGGAGAAAGGTTCATTGGGCGCCACCGAATTCGTTACGGACCAAACTGGAGATCCCCGCGTTATTCGTGGAACCTGCTGCAAGACCCTCACTCTCCACGGTAAACCTAGCCGATAAGGAGCGTAAAAAAAAAAGAATTGCCACCACCTATTCGTTAGCGAAATTAAGATTGATAAATTGAACGCTTCCGCGATTGTGCCAAAAATAGCGATAAAAAATAGCGATAAATAAAAAAAGAGGTGGATATTGAAATTAGTGATTCCAAAATTTATATATAAATTAAGGTGCGATACCGACGATTGTAGGTAGTTTAAACAAAAAAACTAAACTATCTAAAAATACTGAAATTATAGCAATAAAAAAATATAAGGTTGATCGGGGGTTGACCCAAAACTCTATGCAGATATAAGTGATAAATCCGAAATAAGAATGAAATAGGCACCACTTATGTGCCTCAGAACCCCAGAGAGAAATAGTGGCAATAAAAAAAACTTGAGTTTGGTTTACCGCGCGGGATCGTGATCACGTAATCCGCCGAGATAAGGTAGGCACAAGTACGTACAAAGGTAAAGGTGCTAACTTAAAAAAAAGAGACAGTTATTTCAAAACAGTAATTAAAAACTAAAATTGTCTGTCACTTATCTATCCTTGAAGTAAGTTCCACCGTCAGGTGAACGCGGACAGCTGGTTCCAGACCCTTAGTTCTCACCAGAGTAAACCACACAAACGGATAATCCAATTTCGCCGGGTAAGTAGACTACCAAGTTCCACCTGTTCAAACCGGTAGGAAGAATCAACGAATTCCAGCCAGGTGGGAGGACCCTAGGAATGGAAACATTCCCTGGTAACGAGTTACAATAATATGTGAGCCGATTGCTATTATATACCCTCCGTTCAAAAGAATAATTTAGCAGATTTCCAAATTTCACAAAATATGTAATCTGCATTAAATAACGCGATCTGATGGCTTCCCTAGTGACGGAAACTAATAATAAACAAAACTGCATTACCTAACTATTAACAATTGAATTTCCCGGTTTAGTGCCTAATTAATAGTTGAAATCAACTACCCACGCGAATCACTAGAAGTTAATATTAATTATTAAAATTAAACTACTTATTATTAAATTAAACTACTACTAAATTAAAATAAACAAAACCTAAGCTTGTAAGCATTAATTAATCTCTAATTAGTATGACGTCACGCCGATCAATTAAGCTAGTAAATCGAGTCCGATATGAATGAAAACGGTGAATTCAATAATCATTAAATAATAAACTAGGCCGCCCGAATAATAGAAAAAAAACCTCAACCTTAATTAAGATGACGTCACGACGATCAATTAAGCTATTAAATCGAGTCCGATATGATTGAGAAGCGAGATAATACAACAAGGCAATTAATAAAGATCCGAGAAACGCAAAACATCTGCAATTACTTAACCAGAGGGCGGACTACGCGACACAAAACGACAAGTACCACAATGGCGGCCGACACTAGACAAAGTCAGTTCCAAAATTCTCGCCCAGCGAGTTATTCCTGCATCTACGGCACTACAACTAACGAAAACAATTCTAAATGGCCAATACAGAAATTACTACGTCGTTTGTCGACAAAATCCACGTCAACTGGCTGGACTTAAACCAGATTTAAGTGAATTGACCAAACAACCGAAAATCTTGACTAGCAAAAGGATCCGTACCTACGGAGCCAAACCAGGCGTCGTCGTCTCACGCTTCGCAAGGTGAAGCCAGCGCGCAGGAAATTACAGCGCGACGTTTCTCGACGCACCAATGAAACGGATCCCTCAAGATCACGGGAGAAGGATATAAAAGCGAATTTAATATCGGAATTAAATTTCGTACTACGAGCGGAAGCAGGAATAGTACTAAGGGCATCCTATTGAGTTTCCGTAGATGAAGTTGTGCTATTATTTTGCGTACATTTTCGTCGTTCTGCAGTAATACAAAATATTTAATTAAAACCATGGCATCCACAAGCAAGACGTAGCTGTGTGGATCATCCAGACATTGTTTGCTATGTATGTGGCAAATACACTTAGAAAGAAAATAGTGGAAACTTATTTTTGACTGGAGTATACTGGCCCATTTTGGCGTTCCCTTATTGAGACCAGGATAAATCTCGGGCTTTTCATCATATATGTAAGGCATGGGCCAAAAATTTGTATAACGATAAGCTATTATCATCCTATTTTCGGTGTAATAATACGCCTTTACCACCCGATTTGGCGTAAATTCATTATGTACCTCATGAAAACCGCACCCAGGAATGCTTCCTGGAGAGCTCTAAGTTGCAGAATGTCTTTGACTACGTCACAGTATGCCGCTACCCTTTCCGAATAATTCGGGAGCGGATACAATACCAAAAAATGTGCGAATGTCTTCCAGTTCACCTACTTGCAGAAGACGGGTACTTCTTTAAAACCAATACGTTGACACAAATATGAGATTTTCAGCAGTATCTCTTTCTGATTGATCCATAATGCAGTTCTGCCTGCTTAAATAATACTGTAAAGTACAAGTTAGAAGTGTCCTGAAGTAAATCAAACATAAAGATCCATTTCTCAGTATTCACAGTTAAGCAGTAAATTAGTTTAATCTTTTATGGTCCAGTTTAAAGTTAACAAGTAAATAAGTGATGGAAAGTTATTTTTTTAATATGGCTCAACATTAGTCCAGTCATTTAATATACAAATCCTATAAATTAATAAAGGTTGTGGTAATCACACTACAACTTAAAAGGGCTCTTATAAATATGCGTAATTTTCGAAGAAGGGTATGAGTAGTAATGCGTTCAATTTCAACTCTAAGGTTAGGTACAATTAACCGCAAATTATACAATAACTTTAATATTCCAGAAATTTTGCAGACTGTATAATCTGGCATAATAT
>MU196193.1:1199-13479 GCA_016904865.1 Pissodes strobi
ATTTGAAGCCGCTGCTGTTGCCAACGGTTGGAATAATGAAGAAATGGTTACATCACTAGTGGTAGCGCTTCGTGGATCTGCCCTGGAACTACTGCAGACAATTCCCATCAGCCAACAGGGGAATTATGACATACTTGTAGCTGTCCTGGAGAGACGATTTGGCGACCAACATAGAAGACAGCTCTATCAGGCACAAGTTAAGTCCCGACATCAGACGCCTGGTGAAAACCTGCAAGAATTTGAGGCAGACATTAGACGTCTCATTCAATTGGCCTACCCGGGAGCGACAGAAGAATTTCAAGAGGAACTTGCTGCCCAATATTTCGTGGATGGTATTAGAGATCCAGAAACTCAGAAAATGCTACGCCTAGCCAAATTTGATAACAGCAGCGAAGCTTTGGGTCGAGCCCCAGAAATCGAGGCGGCCTGTAACATCTCCAAGCCAAAAATCAGGGCCGTATCCATCCAGGAAGAAAAGCCGACAAACAGCTGCGAATTAACTGAGATGGGCGAAATTTTGAAGAAATTAACGGAAGTTCTTCAGGCCGCAGGGAGATTCCGGGAGCCAATTGAAGATAGGCCACGTAACCGAAATACATCATCAGTGCTATAGATGTGGCAGGACTGGGCATTTCAAAAGAGACTGCCGAGTACAACTACGGTCTAGATCTCCATCCAGAGACGCTAGGGCCTCCAAGTCAAATCAGGAAAACTTCAATTAGTCAACATTGCGGGGCGGGTGTTGGCTAAAGAAGATAAAGCCCCCAGGATCGTCTCCATAAAAAGCCTAGGAAAAGCCGCCGACAGTCTAACAATTACAGGAAAAATCAACGGAAGAGCCATAACAATTACTGTTGACACTGGTGCGGCGGTATCTTTGATAAGATCCAACAGAGTGAATAGAGTAGAAGTTCTACCCATATCAAAGAATGTAGTTCTACGTACAGTTACCGGTGAGACAGCTGAAGTACTTGGGGAAATGGATATCGAACTTCAACTGGGACGAATTAAACTACACCACACAGTGTTAGTCGCCGACATCGAGGACGAATTTATTTTGGGGATGGATCTCATCGGTCAACATGGATTCTCTTTTGACAACAAGCTTAATCTTCTGAAGTTTGGCACCGAGTTCATCCTTAACAAAACAGACGATGGCACACCGACTAAAGTAGTGGCGGCATGTACTGTCAGAATAAGCGGAAATACCGAGCAGATAACTTTTGGGAAATTGGAGAAGGATTTTGGAGGCTGCATCGGACTTATCCAACACCACGATTTGCCTTGCAAACACCTCGTAGGCAAAGCACTAGTCAAAACCGACGGCGCAATACCGATAAGGATAGCAAATATTTCATCCAATTCCATCAAAATCAATAAAGGAGATGTAATAGCCACTTGCGAGCCGGTGCAGTGGGTAACCAGTTGCGAAACGCAGTTAGAAGTAACACCCTCAACATCACCTAAGGAAGTCCTAGAACATTTCCAGAAATCGTGGCAACATCTGTCTTCCGAAGAACTGAAGAGAGCTACACAATTTATCAAAGAGCAGAATACAGCCTTTGAAAAGAAAAATGGCAATACTGGAAGAACGAACATAATAAAACATAAAATCGACACTGGGAGTGCTCACCCCATACGGCAGCATCCTCGAAGGTTACCAGTGACGAAGCAGCAAGAGGTTACCACATTAGTGGATAAAATGCTTGAAGATGGAATTATTGAAGAGTCGTCAAGTCCATGGCCATCTCCTGTTGTCTTAGTCACCAAGAAGGATGGGACTACCAGATTCTGCGTGGACTATAGAAGGCTCAATGACGTCACCAAGAAGGACAGCTATCCACTTCCCAGAATTGACGACACGTTGACGACACTAGCAGGTTCTCATTGGTTCTCAACACTCGATCTAAAGAGCGGGTACTGGCAAGTAGGCATTGACGAACAGGATAAGGAAAAGACTGCCTTCTCTACCGGAAGTGGTTTATATCAGTTTAAAGTTATGCCCTTCGGACTATGCAATGCCCCCGCTACTTTTGAGCGTCTTATGGAAGTTGTTCTACGAGGCCTCACTTGGAAGACATGCCTGGTCTATCTTGATGATATAATGGTAATGGGAAAAACTTTCGAAGAGCACCTACAAAACCTGCATGAAGTTTTTACCAGGATCAAGAATGCTCAGCTCTTACTGAATCCAAAGAAATGTTTTCTCTTCCAACAAAAAGTCGAATTTCTCGGACACGTCGTGTCATTAGAGGGAATCCAAACTGATCAACGAAAGATAACAGCAATCAAAGACTGGCCTCGTCCTCGCGACAAACACGAACTGCGGAGCTTCCTTGGTTTATGTACTTATTATAGAAGATTTGTCGAAGGATTTGCAAATATAGCTGCACCTTTACATAAGCTCACTGAAGAACGAGCAAATTATAACTGGGATCTTAACTGTGATTCTGCGTTCAGGAAATTAAAAGCGGCTCTATGTTCTAGTCCAATATTGGGATATCCGGAACAAAAGGGTAAATTTGTATTGGACACAGACGCCAGCAACACCGGCATCGGAGCAGTTTTATCTCAAGTACAAGCGGGAGAAGAACGGGTTATCGAATACTACACTCGAACACTTTCGAAACCTGAACGTAACTACTGTGTAACCCGAAAAGAGCTTTTGGCAATAGTACGGTCTGTTGAGCATTTCCATCAATATCTATATGGGCAAGAACTTCTGATAAGGACTGATCATGCAGCACTTAAATGGCTTTTGGATATGAAACAACCTGAAGGACAGGTAGCCAGGTGGCTTCAAAAGTTACAACAATATAACTTTAAGGTTAAGCACAGAGCAGGGAGATTGCATAATAATGCAGATGCTTTATCCAGAAGACCATGCGCGGATAATTGTAAGCATTGCCAAAGAGTAGATCAACGAGAAGGAATTACTCCGATTAGGCTAACGAAATTTGAGGTTGATCAGCAGTGGACCACCGAGCAACTTAAAAAGGATCAGCTGGAAGATAGTGAAATATCACTATTGCTAAGAGCTAAAGAAGAACAGCAACCAAGACCAAGCTGGAGCGAGATATCAAATAAAGGACTTGCTTTTAAAACTCTGTGGGCTCAGTGGGACTCCCTGGTGGTGGAAAATGGACTTCTTAAACGGGCCTGGGAAAGCTCCGATGGCAAAGTAGTGAAGACACAGTTAGTGATACCAAGGAGGAAGATATCGGAAGTTCTGGAAGAAGTTCACAATGGAAAGTCTGGTGCTCATCTCGGAGTGAACAAAACGATTGACAAGATTCGCGACAGATTTTACTGGGTCAACTACTGCCAGGATGTGAAAACGTGGTGTCGGCAGTGCTCAACCTGTGCCGCAAGCCAAGGACCCAAAACAAGATCTAGGGGCAAAATGAAACAGTATAATGTGGGCCTACCGTTTGAACGTATCGCCATTGACGTAGCTGGCCCTTTTCCAGAAACAAATAATGGTAACAAGTACATTTTAGTAGCAATTGACTACTTCAGTAAATGGCCTGAAGTCTTTGCAATCCCCAATCAAGAAGCTGGTACCATAGCAGAGGTCCTTGTGAATAACCTATTCAGCAGATTTGGTGTTCAATGGTTGTCAATTTTCTCGGTGCCAAAACAACGGCATGTGCCTCAGTACTGAGCTCAGCACAGCCTTTGCAATATATACCCTTACAGAAGTCGCAAGGGGCCCCAAAGGTCTCGTCTGTTCCCCAAAAAGCGATAACTTAACGGAGATGGGATTCCACAAGAGCATAATAGCCAGATTTTCCAATGTCTGTACCCAGCTCCTGAACAGCAACCTTTACTGCAAAGCAACCTGAAGTTCGTCATCAATTACCAAACCAAGAAACTTTGAGTGATGCTGCTTCATAAGAGGGAGACTACCAATAGTCAAGCTCTCAACATTACACTTAAAGCAGGCCAAACTGGTTTTATCCACATTTAAAGACAAAAGATTGGAGTCACACCAAGCTTTCACCACATCCAAATCAGATAACACAGCGACAATCAAAGTGTTAATATCACTAGAGCGCCATAAAATTGTTGTGTCATCAGCAAAAACTGTAAATTTGCCATCAATATTGTAATCTACTAAATTGCATAAGCTACTAAAGAAATATCACCCTGTTCTAAGTTTAAACTTGAACTTGGAGATTGTTATATAAACATTAAAGGCAAACTATAAACAACGCGAGCAATCAACGGGAGCAATTTTCAACCTTAAGCATGCAATAATCATCACTTTTTTAATATAAATACGCTACCGAAGCTTCAGTTCTTCATACTTTTTCTCACCTATAACCAGCTTCCAGGTTAGCTATACAGCTGCCTCCGGGTTATATCCGCTCCTAAAGTTAGCTATACAGCTGCTTTAGGTTCTACTCCTTTATTCCTTACCAAACCTAGTACCGGTTAGTCATTTGACGACTGCTAGGACGAGGGGTTTCACAACCACCATACTAAAGTCAAGAAGTTTGTCAGAGTTCTGAGAAAAATAAGTGCCTAAATAGTCAGTTAAAAAGTTTAGTGAAACATTCTAGTGCTCTTAAATAAAACTCAACTCTTTAGAAAAACTATAATTATAAGACAGTAAACAAAGACCTATAAACAGTACCTCAACTCGAGAAAACAAGGCGATCTATAAATATAAATTACATACAAATTCAGACGTGACGAAAAGACAATGGCTCACTGATCAAGAAGGAAATTATACCTATCCATCTGCTGGAAAGAGTTTCATTTCAAGAAGCTCCTACAACCAAGGATCATACAACCTCCATGCGTCGATCTTCTTCTACAAAAAGTTGTCAAAACCATGTATTCTGGATTGTGCACAAGTTCATTTTCCTTTAACCAATGTTCTGTAATGAGGACTAGGTTTGGGTAGTCTTGATCAATCAAAAAAAGTGACAAAAAGTAAGGACAATTGGTTATGTTCATAAGATAGAAAGCACTTACTGTTGGCTTTAGCTTTAGCCGTAGCTTTAGAAGTGCAAGAGAGAAGAGAAACACAACCCTCTCTCTCTCTCTCTCTCTCTGAAATTACATCATCTATAAAACAGTTTCGATTGAAACGCTGATACTTTTACTAATGGTCTGTACATATGTTAAGTGGGTAGATTTTTTTAGTATTAAAATTACAAATACAAGACCGTATCATACTTCCCAACTTAAATCCTTTTTTATTCAAATAATGGCCTGCATAAGTGAAATCTTTGTATGAGAATTTACCAGAAGTTTCCCAAAAAATCTATATTAATTGAAAATATTTTCAGTTTTTCAACAGTGGATGACAATTGGCTATTCATTTCATTATAATATTTATTCATAATTGATTATGTTGGATTTACATTCCTAATTCTAATGGTATGCTTATAGTTACATCACGCTGTTTTGCCTGTCGTTGTTTGCTTCAACGTTCGGCCAGCGGATGGTGGCACCCTTAGGGGATGTTGTTATCCTACTAGCTAAAACCAGGAGTGTGGTACTGCCTTGTGTATATATATTCCTTCCTTGGGTTACCCCTTCAAGGACGCTATGACGTGAAATTGCTATGAGCTCTTGTTGCGTGCTACTTGTGCGATATTTGTTAGTTCAGATAATATATACAGGGAAAACTATACTAAAAAAACCTGTTTCAAGTGCTCCTTTTGGAGCAGGGCGTCAGAATATTTACATTAACTATATACAACATAGAGTACTATCAAGGTACTTCTAATAAAAGGTAAAGACTTTGTGTCTGATCCGGTAGGATTGCAATGATCTCAAGTGAATGAGTCGCCGTCAGGTAGTGATTTTGGATCACGTGAATTTTCTTTTTGTACCCCCTGGCCGCGGAGCACCATACAGGAGCGCCATACATAAGTGCAGGCCGAATTATTGTTCTATAAAGGATAAGCTTGTTGCGCGGGCTCAGACGGGATCTGGTCCCGATCAACAAGCCTAGACCCTTTTTTATAGCTGCTGGCTAAAATTCAACTTGCTATCGAATATTATACCGAGGTATTTGACTTTTTGTTTGGGAATTGTAGTGGTATCGCCTACTATTATAGGTGCTATATCTATGTCCTTGAGCTTTCTGGACATTAGTATAAGCTCAGTTTTAGACATGTTCAGTGTGATTTTCCACTGTTTATAGTAGGAGATTAATGCGTTTAAGTGCTCAGAGACGTTTGATTTCGCCACTTCAGCTAGGGAATTTCGGGAATAGATTGCCGTATCGTCGGCAAATAAGGCGATATGGGTATCGGGATGAGACGGGATATCTGCAATATAAAGATTGAAGAGTAGCGGCGATAGTACGGTACCCTGCAGGACCCCAGCTCGTAGTCTTCTACTAGCTGAGATCTTACCTATGCGAGTCGTGAAAGAGCGTCCGGCAAGGTATGATTCTATGAGGGCAGTCCAGTATAGAGGTATACTGTATTTTGCAAGCAGTTCGTAAAGGAGTCCTTCATGCCATACCTTGTCGAACGCTTTCTCGATGTCAAGCAATAGTAGTGCGGTTGATTTCTTTTCATTGAAGCCCTTATAAGTATCGGTGGCTATTTTCGCGGCCAGCATGACAGTGCCATGCTGGCCCCGAATTGCTCTGGTGGTAGAATTTCTAGGCTTTCGACGACTTTGCTCAGCCTCGGCAAAATGAGCCTCTCGGTTACCTTGCCGAGGGTGTTAAGCAAAGAAATCGGTCTGTATGATGATGGCAGGGTTGGATCTTTATCTGGTTTGGGAAAGAGTACTATGCACGCTACCTTCCATGGTTCAGGGAAATGTTGCAACCGGATGATCGCGTTAATTACATGCATATATTGGACTAATGTTTTCCGGGGTAGATTTTTGAGGACTATATTCGGAATATTATCCGGGCCGGGTGCTTTGTTTCTTGGAAGATGACAGAGAGCTTTGCGGATTTCCGCAGGGCTGATTCTCAATTTATCGAGTACTAACAGAGGAATTGGGTATTTAAGGGTTCGGAAAGTTAAGATAGTATTAGTGCAATGTTGTTGTTCGGGCAGGGTGTCGGGAGTCTCGCTATATACACCCTCCAAATAGTCCGCGAAGGCTTCCGCTTTCCCTAGATCATCGATGTCTAGGCCACGATGCCTTATTTCAGGGATTTGTACCTAACCGCCGCGGACTCGTTTGGCGAGTTTCCACAGCGAGCCGTCTTCCCCGCCTACACTATTGCTATAGTTCAACCAGGTTTGGTTCCTATGTTCCCGTATTTTTACCTTCATTTCCTCCGTTAGCGCGCCGATACGAGCGGATCTCTCTCTAGTCCTGTTTCTTTGCCATCTTCGCCGAAAACGGTTTCTATAGGAGATGAGATTAAGGATATTTTCGGGAAGGGTTTCTATCCAGGATTGTATGGCAACCCTGGGACACGTAGCATCACGGATGCGATGGATATTTGCTGTTATAGTTTTAACCTCGTTTTCTAGCTCCTGGACGGTATCTATTTGCCCGGGAACAACAGTTAACTCATTTAACCTATCCCGGAACACCCTCCAGTCAACATTCCTGTATGTAACGACGGTGTCGTTTGACGGGGGGACCCTGTGATACAGGCCAATCTTGACTGGAAGGTGATCCGAGCTTAGGTCGTTGAGCTCCTGCAATTGAGTTGTTCTTATTGCACCCCGGGTTATAGCGATGTCCAGGAACGAATCGTAACGTAGAAAGGTGGGATTTGGCGTTCTGTGATAGGACATTTCCAGGTCGTTGTCGATCACCCTCTTGAGCAACCTACCCCTGCTATTGGTAACGCCACCCCATTCAGCATGTGAGGCACTGAAGTCGCCAATAAGCAGGGATACCTTGTTCTGTGGCAGTAGTGCGAAGAAATCAGCTTCCGTGAGGCGGAGAGCCGGAGGCGCGTAACAGCGGCAAATACGTAGGCCGCTCTCGGTCTCGATACAAACATGTTCTATTAAAGATTTAAGATTTCGAGTTCTTTTATAGCGGAGCGACCTATGCACGAAGCAGGCCACGCCTCCTCCGGCTCGATCGGGCCTATCAAATCTCTCGACGTTATAATGATTAATTTTAATGTTAAAATCAGGTGTTTCAACAAGGAAAACGACCTGGTAATTGGAAGAATACATGAAAATACGAAATTCGCCCATTTTGGACCTAATACCATTGCAATTCCAACATGCAACAAGTAACATTTACACATTAAACTTGCTATATTCAAACGAAAAGAAGCGCAGAGGCGCTTGAATTATCTCTGCCTTGTTCCCTTTGCAAGTTTCGAGCATGTTAGCGTAATGCTCTAAAGCTAAGAATAGCTGTTCAAGGTTTACTAACGAGTTAATTTTATTTACAACATTATTTAGGTTTAGCATCAAGTTAGAAATATTGCTGTTATTTGCATTATTTACATTTGAGTTTAAATTTGAGCCACGGGCAGTACCACTAACCTGTGTTACATTGTTGTTCATGTTTGAATTTTGTTGTTGCTCTTGTCTGGTACGCATCGGGGAAAATTGTTTGGCATATTGGTCTTCTCCTCGGTGGCCATTGCTTAGGCCTTGGCCCCTACTTGGGTCGACTGCAACGTTCAGGTTCCTTGGCTCTCTCGAGGCCGGGTTTGTCGGAGGTAGAGCGGGGCGAAATGTCTGTTTGGTTTTTGTTATCACTGCGTTTTGCAAGAGATTTACCTTGTAGATAAATACAGGGCACTCTTCGTCTATAGATCGGTGTGACCCGCCACAGTTTGCACATTTTAAGTAGTCTTGTGTGCAGTTGATGATTTCGTGAGGGCCTGCACATTTGCTGCAGGCCAACCGGCGGTTGCAGTATGATTTGGCATGGCCAAATTGCTGACAGTTTTTACACTGCAGCACCGGTTTGCCTGAGCGCCTAGTTTCCCAGGTCACCCTTACGCACATTAGGGTTCGGGTTTCATTATTCAATTTTCTGATCGTGAAGTTCGTACCTAGTATGACTAGGTACATGGGAATTCGAGTTTTCTTCATTTCGAAGACATTTTTCGGCGTTATGTTATATTCGTCTGCGAGGGCTTCAATGATATCTTGCGGCTTTATGTCGCCGTCTAAGCCACGAAGGACGAAAGCCCTTGTCTTTTCTTGAGACTCGGCATATGAGTGATATTCTGTCTTCTCATTGTCGAGCGCTCTTTTTAGTGTATGGAAGTCGTTCACGTTATTGCAATATACTATCACTGAATTTTTCGTATATTTCAGTTGGTAGTTCATTATTCTCATTTGCTTCATATCCTCTGTGGATGGGTGGGTTGGGTTTTAGGCTTTGGGGGTGCCTTACCCTTACGATTTTGTAACGCCTTTTGCCTGGTTCTGGCAGAGGCAGACGTTGAGGTTGAAGGGTTGGAATTGGTTATTTGTCGGCAGAGGAGGTTGGCCCATGTCAAGGTTCTGCCGAAAAGGCGTTTTGAAGATGCTCTTTTCGATTTTCTGTATCAGGGTAGAAGGATAGCTAGGAGGGGGCGGGGCCAAGAATTTGGAGCCGCCTTCTTGACCAGGCTTCGATACAGTCGTTGCTGGCATTTCTTCGATACTTTTTTTCTGTTTGTCGCTTTTGCAGCTCGGTCGAGGTGACCTTCTGCTTTTTACTAGGCTCACCTAAGTTTGTTGGGCTCGCCTTTTTCTTCCCGGTATCAATTTTGGATTGTAGTAGTAGTAGTAGTAGTAAGGGTGGGGGGGGGGCGAAGCCTGGTAAGTAGGCCTATAAGTCCCTTTTCACCATCCCCGATCCGCCCTCCCCTACCTGGCTACTTCCAACACCCGGCCCGCACTGAAACGGCCCGTCACCTTGATAAAGGTGAGGACGTCCTCCCAGTCCAGATCCTTTAGATCTTCCCGAGCAAGTGTTGGTGCTCCCAGTATCTTCCTCCTTAGGCGACTCCACCTATCACAAATTCCTATATAGTGGTATGAGGACTCCTCCCCTGTCCCGCAGTTCAGGCAGAGTGGGCTGTCCCTCACGCCGATAAGGTGCAGATGTCTGTTTAGGCTTCCATGCCCAGTCAGAATACCTACCAAGTTCCTGATGTCCTCTCGGCTCTTTTTTAGCAGTCGCCTTGCTCTGGATCCGTCAGGATTTAGAATCATTTCCTTGGCTTGTCTGCATTCTTCTTTTCCTCTCCAATTGTGCTTTGTCTTGTTCCAGGCCCAGTTCTTTAGTTCCTGAGAGATTTGCCTTTTACTTAAGCCCAGACCAGGTTCTGGACCGACGAGGTGGCTCATTGAGCCTTGTCTGGCGAATTCATCGACCTGTTCGTTGCCCTCGATGCCACTGTGCCCTGGAACCCATCTGAGTCTTACTTCCTTGTGCACAGCCAATCTGTCTAGGGCGTCTCTACATTCCTGAACTAGCTTACAGCTTGCCCTGGGTTTTTGGATCGCCCTTAGAGCGGCTTGACTGTCCGAGTAAATATATATACTCTCTACACCTTCTGTTACTTCCGCCCTGGTTGCTACTTCCAAAATAGCAAACACCTCCGCCTGGAAAACAGTGGCATATCTCCCCAGCGAAGTGCTTTCTCCTGATTTAGTGTTGTCTAGGTATACACCGGCTCCGGATGACTGTGTATTAGCCATCCATGAGCCGTCAGTGTACCATGCGTGTGCGCCGCTCGGCGTACGTACCTGGCCTGACAGCCACTCTTCCCTTGATGGAAATTCCACTTGGAAATTCCTTCTCAGTCTTAATCTGCCATCTGGAATATTGCCTTTGGTCGCAATGATGGGTAGATCCCTACTCATTTTGGCGGCAATAGTCGTATGGCCTTTCCCTGTGTAGTCCGTTCGCCATAGGCCACTGTCGATCATCCTTTTGTGAGCCGCCATTGCCTCTCTCTCAATCCAGATCGGGAGGTCCGGCAGCCCCAGGATGATGTTCAGTGCTGCTCCGGGAGTGGTTCTCAATGCTCCGGTAATACCCAAACAAGCCAGCCTTTGCAGTCTGGCCAGTTTCTGGCCAGATCCGTAGGAAATCCTCGGTCTTATCACAGCAGTGTACAGCCACTGGAGGATGTAAGGTTTTAAACCCCACTTCCTACCTACCGTTCTCCTTAGTTGCCACATAATCGCGGTTGTCTTATTCACCACCTGTTCAACGTGTGCCTTCCACGTCAATTTACTGTCTAAAATAACTCCCAAATATTTGACTTGTTGACTTAGGCTCAGTCTCGTCTGGTAGAGTATGGGATGTATAAAACCTGCTAGATTTAGTTTCCTTGTGAAGAGAATGAGTTCGGTCTTCCCTGGGTTTACTGAGAGACCATTCTCCTCACACCAACCTTGAACTATCCGACACGCCACCTGCATACGCTCGCAGACCGTTCTCACGAACTTGCCCGTCGTCAGCATATGCTTGTGCGTAGAATCCCTCAACATTTAACCTTCTCAGGAGGCTGTCCATCACCAGGCACCACAAATGTGGCGAGAGGCAGCTGCCTTGTGGGCAACCCCCTCTTACCCCGGCCTCGACGCGAACTTCTCCCAGCGTGGCGCTGATCTTTCGGTCTTCCAGTGCCGTTTTTACCCACTTGACCAAATGAACTGGTGTTCTCTTGGCCTGAAGGGCTTGACAGATAGTTTTCGTTTTAGCCTTATCGAAAGCTCCTTCTACGTCAAAGAAGAGCGCTAGCGCCATTTCTTTGTTTTCTATTGCCTTTTCAGCCCTTCTAACTACAGAATGGAGAGCCGTTTCAGTCGACTTCCCCCTTCTGTAGGCGTGCTGATTATCATGTAGAGGAGAATCAGTTAAGATCTCTTCCATGATGAACCTGTCAATGATTTTTTCCATTGTCTTCATTAAAAATGAAGTTAGACTTATAGGCCTAAATGACTTGGGATGGGAATAGTCTCTCTTCCCTGCCTTGGGGATGAAGACGACATCCGCTGCTCTCCAAGCTTGTGGAACGTACCCTAGTGCTATGCTGGCCTCGAATACTCTCTTTAAGTAGGGGAGTAACGTGTCAAGGCCCGCCTGCAGCATCATGGGTATAATTCCATCCGGCCCTCCTGCCTTATATGGACTGAACTCCCCCACTGCCCAAGTTATGGATTCCTCAGTCACCACACTGCGGGCAAGGTTCCAGTCCATCTCTGGCTCTGGTTCCTCGTCCCAGTTGGTAGTCTGTACCTCTCCGGGGAAGTGGGTTTTTAGAAGAAGCTCTATCGCTTCCTCTCTGTTCGCCTGTTTTCAGAGAGCCAATCTCTTTTTGTCTTTCCGAGCCCAGCAGCTTAAGCAGACGCGCTGAGTCCGA